>JAOPUD010000001.1:6658219-6668390 GCA_027122715.1 Trisopterus minutus
ACACACACACACACACACACACACACACACACACACACACACACACACACACACACACACACACACACACACAAACAGTTAACCATCATCATCCTCAACAACATCATCATCAGTACATTCGTAAATAGCGTGTCCTGCAGTCAACCGTGTAACATTTCAAGGGGTTTTCCTAGGGAATCCTCGTTGACTGAACTCGCTGACTGTCTCTGTGTGGCCAGCTCTGTAATATAACCCTGTGACTTCAGTGCAATGCGTGACCTTTGCATGATATGTTAAAGGCTCATTTTGACATCCCTGGACTCTGTGACACTGACTGCAGGTCAGGAGAGGCACACGGGTAGTTAAGGCCATTCAACTCCTTTATTTTCCTGTGATTTAGTCTACAAGTTTTTTATTCAGAATTCCAGTGCCATTTTTATGGTTGGTGTGGGCAGCTGGTATCAATGAAATATAAACGATGGAGTTAACCTCAGCATAACTATATTCACATAAGAATGACTAATATTTTGGAAGATTGCTGCAGTGATTTCCATAACCCTTATAGGAATTAGAAGAAGGACAGTGAAACAAGAAGGTACAAAAGAGGCTGTATCATATATAATGTAAACCTTTAATATTCTTTGGAGTAGGCCTACAAATCATGCAAAACCAAAAATACATGTTAAGGTGATATGTATTTGGCACAGTGGAAGGATGTTGTGAAACATCTCTGACATCATTCTGATAATACAAAAAAAGTTAAACGGTGTAGTTGTGCCATCAAATTCAAGTGACTGGTAACGCCTATGTGTAATAATACGATTTTATATAGATGGGTGTATATTCACGGCTGACAGGCCTTTGCAAGTGTGACAGCACAGCATTTCTGAGATTGTCTTTTGTTCATCTTCTGATCAGTGTCTACTTTAGAGAGAATTGCTATAATATTATGATGAGTACAGATACAGTATTAAGTGCCCTGGTATCACAAACTAGTCTGTGTTAACAACATGACAAGTCATTACAACACATGGAACATAAAAAAAACCTGCACCTCATCCCAACATCCTCACACATCCTCACACATCATCTTGCTACTCGTTTGCTTCTTTGGGAACCATGGAAACAAAAACAAAAACCGAAATCACTTCCCCACAAAGCCCTTATCTGACGTGATCAGAAAGAAAAGTGCAGACAGAACAAGTCCCACGATGAACAGGGAACTGGGATCCGTCATCACCACGGAGATACAGATGACACTGCCCAGGAAGATGATGCTGAGCCTCAGGTTTTTCCCCGCCTCGCACCTTGGATGCGAGGTTAACGGCTCGTCGGCTCCCAGGGAGGTGTGGGGCTGGTGCGCTGCCGATGCGTCAGAGAGTATTCGAGGCGGCTCCGTCACCTCTTTCTTGCCTCGCGTAGCCTCGCACGCATTAACATCTGCCGCCGCCGAGGTGTTTGTGTCTGCGACGGCGTTTGATGTTGCAGCTTGTTGCTCCTCTCCCAGAAACACCTGACGCGCCGCTTTGGGAACGCAGGGAGGAGACGAGGCTGTGGATTCCACTGATGGCGCGGTACCGAGCTCGCTGGATCCGATTGAAGGAGGAGAGCCGTAGCTAGAGGGAAATTCTGGAGCTGTGGGAGTGAGATACGTATCTGAGCTCACCAAGTCAATGGATTCCTCTTCTGGTCTTTGGCTCGTCTCTCTCAGGGTATCAAATGTGTCTCTATATATCGTATCGGGGTCAACCAGTGATGTCTGTGTTGCTGCCGCCTCAGAATCAGACGGGTATAGCAAGTTGTTTTTTACTGATGTGCCAAGTTCAAATGGATTGACAGTATTAGTGCTTTGGTTCGTTAAGCCTTGTTCTCCATTGGTCTTACCAATGTCTGATCTCAATGTAGCTTGTTGGACCTTCTCGTCCTCCTCTGATAATGCGGCAGCATCTCCTGATGTTGATTCTTCTTCTTCAAGCACCTGATTGGCCTTTGCGTTTTGTTCTTTGCCATAAGGATCGTCTGAAGGGCTCATCAAGACAGCCTGTGTCTCTCCTCTCTTTTGTTCTTTCTCCCTCTCTACACTAAGCAACTCAAACTGCGTCAACAGACATGAATGTGTGCCACCAGAATATGTATTCTTCACTTGTGTGGTCATAGATGTCGCCGGAAGGTCCAAATGTTGAACTTTGGAAGGTGGTTGCTCAGTTAGCATTTCAGATGCTGCAGGCAGCTGTGTGCTTGGTGTGGGTAGAACATCTGGAACACGGGCATTGTTCAAGCTCTCCAATGGTGTCGTCTGTAAGGTATCCTCCTCCGTCTCAAAGCATCTCCGCCCTCCTTCGATGTTGTCCGGTGAGATCTCATTTCGGGGGCTACTTTCAGATCTCTGCTTATCGGATCCCGAATCTAAACGTTTTCTTTTTTCATCGGACAAGTCTATCTCACCTCTGGAAAACGTTTGTGCTAGCTTGACCTTTCTATCTCCCAAGGTCAACATCGCTACTTCATCATCCTCTCTACTAAGACGGCTGCTGGCCTCCACAATAGGGGAGTGAGTAACAGCGAACGGTAGAAGTTTATAGAGGGCAAAGCTGTCTTCGCCCTGCTCCTCATCTGCTGCGAGAGAGCCATGGCTGGAGCCCGGTGTGTGAGGCTGAAAGGGGGTCGGGTCGTTCTGCAGTGCGGACCGGCTAACGGCTTCTACTAAACACTCTGAAATCTGGTTGACCGATTCACAAGGGACTGAAGGTAGGGAGTGTGACTCACTGGACTGAGGGGCTGTGAGGACTGGAGATAAAACATGTACTGGTTGGTCAGTTGTGTTACGACAGGACATGAAAGGTGATTGGTGGGGAACACTGGCTTCATCGCACTGTGCATTGTCAAGAGATCGGAGCTCTTGGTTGGGTGACAGTGGGGCACGAAATGGTTCATCGGCAGTCTGGGAAAACATGATAAAATAACATTAACATCCATGACAGGGTAATGGTAACATTCCCCAAAACACATTAAGATTACACACGAGTGGCAAAAAGCATTTTAATGCAGAAATGCTTTTGTGTGGAGTTCATGCTGACATAGTGAAACTGAGAGTGAATACGAACAAGGCAATACAAACAGGAAAGGTTGCTATAAAGTTGACTATAATAAAAAAAACATCTGTAAATTGCTAGCTACCAAATGCAGTAAACATTTGTTTTCCAAATATTGCACTAGTAACGTGAATTCATACCCAAAAGGAAATAGTTAGGACAATTGAGTTTAAGATTTACTGTAACTTCCCCAGTTTTGTAATTCAGCTTTTCCCAATATATGCAATTAACGTGTGTCAAGAAAATATGTTTACATGAGCTGTGAACGTGCTCCCTGACATGTGGTAAACCTCCATTATAGCAGCTTAACAGGTGGTTCCCTCACAGTTAGTAGGATTCAAACCTGACGCCGCAGCTATCAGCACTATTACATGCTCATTTTTGGATAATTCCACCCCATCATCATTTCTCACTTTTGTTTTAACATAACACACAATATGTACAATATGTACATGCAAGCTAGAGGTTGAGCTCTGAGGTCATTCATACATATTCATACATTACATACAAACATGTCATACAAACAGCTATGTTTCATGAGCCAATTGATTCATAAGTCATGATTGATAGATTCATGATTAATGATTCATATATTTATGTTCAGTTAGTGGTCAGTGGGCAAACAACTTTTTCAGGAACATATTTGACACTATATTGTAACCACGTAGCACTTTCAAATCAACCGACATTATCATTATATTACATAAAATTAACATTAATATTAACAAGAACTCAGGGAACCCTCAGTAAAGTAATTGAACTCCATGATGATACAATACATAGAAAAACAACCACAAGGCACCATGAACATACCACTGAGTACAATGAATCAAAGAGGCGTTACATCGTGGCTGCTAGCGTGAATACATTCACACACTAGCAGTCACGCAGCTCCCATGCTGTAACGGCTAACAGTAAGATATTACCTAAACCGCTGCAGAAGCTTCTATGAGCTGTGGACAATACAAAGAGTTAAGGAAATGGACATTGGTTAATTCCATGACCTGTACTGTGAATGAATGACCGAATAATGACTTACCTGGTCTGCTGATTTCAGGTAGGATGGGAGTGTATCAACTGCATGCAAATCCTATCATTCAGCATGTATCCTACCATTATACATGCGTTTCATATAACAAAGAGCCAATCTTGACTTTTCCAGGTAAAGATTTGTCAAAGACAAATGGAATCATGTGGTACACCTGGGTGCCTGGATGGTTATGATGAATAGTTTAGAAAGGTGTGGGTTCTATTCTTACCTCTAAGTCGATCTCTGGATGAATGATAACTGGGCAAACAGGTGTAGGCCTGACACACTCTGGTTGGGAGGAGGTGCTCGGGTCCTCTGCAAATACGAAAAGCACAACAAATAGAGCTTCAAATGAAAAGATCTTTGATTGATTGAGTGATTGATTGTCTTTATTTCAAACATGTAAGCAATAAAAACAAAGTTAGAATAGTAGTAGATGAATAAATAAAACAAAAGGAAAAACAGACACTTTCCACATGCTCATAAGTACACCGTACCACTCTTAATGGTATTGCAACATTGTGCATGTAAATGTACTGATACTTGTTATGATGTCTATGATGTAGCATGCATATGGGTGCATTCTTTATTGTAATACTGTTTGGTAACTGTAACATTAAATAAGTTTGATTGAATAATTTTATATTCATTTAATTACATTTAATCTGCAATATACCTTCATCCATATGTTGTCTTCCACCATTGTCCATGTATTCTTCTCCAAAATGTCTGTGAAGGATCATGATAATTATTATGTTTATTTGCTTTGCTTTCATGTAACAAGTAATTAGCCTTTTTGGCAATCTGAAGTTATGGTGTGCTAAAATAGCATTGTCCTTTCTAATTGTGCTCATAACCTCCTATTCATCACAACACATTATGAATATTTTGTATGAATATTACAGCATTATGGTTACAATATTATGGTGTACTTTGCAGATTTTTGTTATTCTATGCCTTTTAGCACCAACAGCCGCTCTGTGGTCCACAGGCCTGTGGTTCGGCTGCATTCTGATCACTGGTGGCGCTGTGGGATATGAGGTAGATGTGAATAAAGGACTTTATTCATACACATCGATTTTGGTAAAGAGAGTGTAAAAAGTGGGCATGGTTTATGGAGCCTGGATGCAGGGGATTTGCAGCTTGTCAACACCCAGCTAGTTTGTTAAAAGAAAATCAAACCTTTTGAAAATAAGGTTTTTTTACACTACCCATAGTCAAACCAGAAACACTGCAAAGTTCATACATTTTTTATATATCACCTCAGTGCTTGATTGGACAGAGTTAGCATTTGGCCAACTTAGCCCAAATCAATGGAAGCAGGTGAGAAGGACAAGCATCGTCAGTGAAATGAGGGTAGAATGCACCATTCCACCTTTTCTAAAGTAAATATACTCAAGCGATTTCACTCTTGTCTCTTTTAAACTAAATCTTGATGCATACTCAACTTACTGATGGAGCTATGTTATCTCACCATATTGCTTTTGGCTAACTAGGTCAAATGCTAACAAATGTGAATCAAGCGTTGGACTGATTATTATTATTATTGTTTTTAATAACCGTAGGCCTATTCCCCAAGTCCTGATCTTCCATGTGGGAATTTCAAGTGCAGTCTGAAGCCCAACTGCACATGAAAAAGATGTATAGATGTATAGATTGGTTATTGAACTCTCAGTAGAGCATAGTATATAGAATGTATATAAAAACACAAATCGTTTTTTGGTTTTCTTTAGATGCTGTGAGTCATTTCAATCTCTTCAGTATATAGATGTTAAAGCAAAGGCAAAAGTAAACATGTGAAGAGATACACAAATAGAAGGCTTAATATCCCTGCTGATGCACCCTAAATATACAAAACCCTTGTTTACATAGTGACGTGCAATTCATTCTAATAAAAGATCTACCGAAGATAAGTGTATTACTTCAAGTATGGAAATCAAATCCATGTAGGATTGTTTGGTTTTGGTTGACTCCTCCACTATGCCACCACATGACACGAGACCAGTCGTATTCTTAACCCTTTACACACCCTGACCTTCTGCAGAAGATGGGTCATGTAATTTTAACCAATACCCTCTCTCTGTTCTCTTGCTAGTTGCTACACAAGCAGAATCTTCCATGCTCACTCATTGTCTCATGCTAGTTTGGTGTGAGTAAAATAATTGTTACCATGCATTTTAATGTTCCCCTGTTGAGTTAACTGCAGAACACACAGGGCTGTGTGTTTATAAGGCCAGTTAAAACTGCACTAGCCAGACGTCCCTTTATCAAGGCAACTGGTAGTAAAGGTCAGAGGTAAGACTTATCGCAGGCAAGTCAAGTAGGAAAACGACACCTGCCCTTTGCCTATTTTGATCGCTGCCACACACCACTGGCATAGGGGTTGTGTACCATTTTCCACTCACCCCCACTCTTTTGAAAGCCAGCTTTGGTGTTTATACAATTTGCCATCTGCAAACCGTCAACACATGTGGATCTTGAAGTTACTTTGTGCAGTTGAAAATTTACAATGGACATCAAGGCCTTGGCAATTGGATATGACTAGATCCCTGGAGCTATTCCGTTAGCAAAATCCAACGTTCAATAGTCATGGTCCAAATTAGACTAACACTGCATCGCCCAATTTGGACAGTTTCCTGAACTTATGATGTTATTGTATCCATTTAATTAAATACATCATACAAGACGCCTTCAGCAGGGGCGTATTTGAGGGAGATGTTGGGTATCCAGCTATGATAAGTGTTTATTTTACCAACTTAAAACAACCTTGATGTGTGTAGCCAGGAACATCTTCAAAGCATTAGAACCAGGTTTTCCTTCTACTTCTCCTTAGCTGGGAATAAACGTCGGCCATGATATTTACCTGTAAAACTTAGGGGCTTTCAGGATCCCTCGTAATTCTTGTTTTGTGTCAGTGTTTACTGGAGTTGAATGATCTTCGTAAGACACTAAGAGGGTCACCACATAATTCATCTGTGAGTTGTTGGCCCAGAAGTCCCCATCAGAGGTTTCATAGCGAACAACAAACTCAATCCTGGAACCATGGGTGTCATAAGGTGAGGCGAAGGATAACTTGAAACTGAACGCATCAGTCTCTCCATCACTTGACTCCTGGACATATTCAGCTGGATGATCGAAGTAGGTGGCCCAGTGGTCCATGGTGGACCTGATGTACACCGCTTTATGGTAGGAAATGTTGAGTACTCGTACGATCCCACAGAAGGCAAGGGGTTCGTTCTCTATGGGGGACAGCATTTCAACTTCCACCTTGTGTGTTTTAACAGCCTCTGCCAGGGCACTTCTCGTTGCCGCGTGGAATTCTGTGTGTATACGGTAGGTGGGCTCTCTTGCATGTGCAGTCTCCACTTCAAACCTTGGGTCCTCTTCTTCCTCAGAATCGAAGGCAACAAATTCCCTTACATCGACCAGATCCCCACCTGTTGTGTCAGCGAACGCTACCCTTCGCCTGGCTGCAGGCAGAGACAACTGTATACGCATATACTCGTCCGCCTCATCAAATATCGAGTGGCCTCGCTTCCTTGGGGTAGGAGAGCATCTCGGGATGAAATTAACTTCCTCGCTGCCATCGTCTTCGTCGTCATCATCATCATCATCAGCATCCGTTGGGCACGTAGTGCTAGTGTCTGCGTCTTCGGCGGATTGACCGTCTTTCACCGTGGAGAAAAGACCATCCTGACTTGGAATTGTTAAGAACGACATTCTGCATTCGTTATAGGCCCTTTATGGCAAAGAAATAGCACGGCAACATTAATGTCTCCGAAAACTATAAAATGAATGACATTGGCTCAGCGACGTCCATGCATCCCGACGTGTCTGAACGGGTCGTGGTGGTGGTAATGTTAATCATGGATGGTCCCCCTCTGGTATAAACGACTATAACTTGCGCAGTTGCATGTTGTATGCCTGCTGTGGCAGGGAAGGGGGCGACCTAATTTTAGCAATGACCCACCGTCCAATGCCCCAAATGTGTCGTTTAGCTTGGTACAATCCTTCGACACCCAGAGTTTTGTTTGGTTCGTACACGCCCACTCGGATTCCACTCTCTCGCGTGTGGCCTACGATGTATTAAAATGAGCATAAATCTGCAAGGTCCACATCGGCTATGCTCCAATACCACACAGGTGGTTAACGTTCACTAGTGCGTCCCTCTTCGCATTATAGCCTACCTCTCAGCATGCATCTAGGGCTACACGTTAATAAGTTAATAAATAGCTGATCAAAAAAATAGACTCTGATATCCGTCATTTATTTATTTCCAAACACCCTTGAAATAAATATCTAAGCTTTGAAAAGTGTGCCCATGCTAGACTATATAGAGCATCACCTGCCTTAAATTAGATCTGTCTGTTACATTTTGGAAAACGGACCCGACGGATGTGTCGATGACCTTTTAAACGATATCGTTAAAATTAAGAGTTAATAGTTAACTTTATATGACAGTTGATTAATTCCATGTATCATTAACCCCGTCGAAATAGCTCTGTAATCCTTTACAGAATTAAAAGTACTGGTGGGCGCTATACCAGCGCAGCTCTGATTGGCTGATATAAGTAATGTAAACAACCCTCTCTTGCTGATTGGCTGGAAGGTTTTAGCGCGGTGCGCTGCAGCCAATCAAATAAATGTTTTTCTGTCACGTCGACGAACGGCGGTAGTAAAGAGAAGGAAGAAGGCAAATATAAACAAATACGAAGAGTTTATATTTAATCTCCAACATCTATGCATACCTTGGATATAATCGGACGTTATGTTAAGTATTCCTTGATTTTTTAAGAATATTATCATTCGTATTTTTGATGGTGCAAGAAGTAGACAACGTGAGCTGCTACCGTTAGCCAGTTGTAACAACATTAGCCGAAGCTAGCACGTTCGCACGCAAGGCCGCGGACCAGAGGAGATGACTGCTTCCTGTACCATCTTTGTGAAACATGTCCTTTGGAAGGTTTGATACACATTTTATTTTTATAAGGCGAGACGGTATTAACCGTATTCTATTTGAGAAACTACCCTTTTAGTCCAGCTAGCAGGGGACGTGGCTAGTTGAAGATACAACCAGCAAACATGAGTGAGTCGGTGGGGTGCAAGCAGTCGGAGGATCCTGCACCAAGAAAACGATGCGCGCCTCCCGAGCAGGATGAGAGTGGCCCTGCCCCCTGTAAGTCTACCAAAGTAACCGACACATCAAACGAAAAACCATCAACTTCACAAAGTTCCACGAGCAATGAAGTCGAACGCAAAGAAACTACCGACAATGCTGCGATTACGGTAGGCCAAGGGGAACCTTCTTCTGCAAAACCCGACCAGACGGAAACGCACACGAGCGGTACCGTTGAAGCACATTCGTCAGATCTCCCGGGAACCATAAATACACGGGGAGACGGTGGAGGACCCGAGTGTCCTCCTTCAACTTCCATGGACCAATCAGATGATTCGGCTGCTATCGCGGCTGCTGAGGCTCTAGCCAGTCTAACTGCAGGAGCCGGAGAGGAAAGTAAAAAAACCTCTTCATCATCCAACAAAGTGAAACGCGATGAAAGGGAGAGTAAAGTCAAACTTGGTGCTCGGGACTCCTTTAGGCAATCCTTAAGGACGCTGGCAGCCGCAGCAGACAGCTCCACGTCTGTGCACAGCGTGCCCAGGGGGGACGTGGAGGACATCCCGGACACAGAAGAGGAGGACCCCGGCACGACTCCGGCCTCCTCCTCCACGCCAAGCTCCTCTTTCCCCTCCGATAACGAGGAGGACGACGAAGAAGACGGCGAGTGCGCTATCGTCTCTGTCAAGATGGCCCCTGAGATCCGGCAGTCGGTGTCCCTGCTGGCGCAGGTGCAGATGAGGCTGGAGGCCCTGGAGAAGAAGAGCGTCCGCCTTCACCAGCGACTCGACATGAAGATGAACCGGCAGCGGCGGCCTCACCTGGACCAGCGCCGGACCATCACCCAGTCCATCCCTGGCTTCTGGGTCACCGCTGTATCCTCTGTGTGTGTGTGTGTGTGTGTGTGTGTGTGTGTGTGTGTGTGTGTGTGTGTGTGTGTGTGTGTGTGTGTGT
>JAOPUD010000001.1:6668490-6680753 GCA_027122715.1 Trisopterus minutus
TGTGTGTGTGTGTGTGTGTGTGTGTGTGTGTGTGTGTGTGTGTGTGTGTGTGTGTGTGTGTGTGTGTGTGTATTCTCGGGAATGTTTCCGTTTGTGTGTACGTTTCCTTAGCCTGGCCGTGTCAGCTGTTGAACCACCCGCATCTCTCTGCTCACATCGACGAGACTGACGAGGACGCACTCAGTTACATGATCGACCTCGAGGTAGATCCACTGGACCAATGTGCTTGGTCTGAAACGCTTGGAGCGCCTCGTTGTTCATCACAACGTTTTTCTTTGAACTTCATAGCGTGCGTGTCGTTGTTCCGCAGATCGAGTCTTTCAAGAACAGCAAACTGGGCTCCCGGATCCGCTTCCACTTCAGGAGGAACCCCTACTTCCAGAACAACATCATCATGAAGGAGGTGCACCTCGGGATGGGAGGTGAGCATCACTCAAGGGGAGGGGGGGGGGTGGTGGTTACTGTCTACGCTTTTTTTTTTTTAGGCTTTGATTATCGGCTAATATTCAGATTGGTTTTCAATTGAGAACTCTAACCTGGTGGTCGTCTCTCCTGCAGGATCCCCGGTGTCTTTCTCCAACCCCATCCTCTGGCACCGTGGGCAGAACCTGACGGTGCACAGCGACCCCAGGAAGACGCCGCACGGCGTCTACCAGACCTTCTTCAGCTGGTTCAGTGACCATAGCAACCCGGGCCGTGACGACATAGCGCAGGTGAACGCCGAACGCCTTCGCGGCTCCACAAAGCTGCGTGGTGACCCCAGTGCGATGTGGAACAGTGGGTAGACCATGAACACAGAACTGCCGTTTTGCTGATCATTCAGGATCAAGTATATATTTTTCAATAATGGGGACGACCCAGAGTGGTTTATTATTCCACTCGTACCACCAATGAGCAGCAATGATTAGCTGTGAGTTTCTTCATCTATAATATATATATTTTTTGTCTACCTAATCTGCTAAAATTTAAACATTGCGCAAATAGTTTGTGCGTTGTCAAGGGAACATCTGGTCGCTCTTCTACTTGACCGTCGTTAATGTTAATGTTAATGTTGCTGACAAAATGAGGGACAATTAGTTTCTTATTCAGTACACTGTTCATACCACACGGTCTACACATGGACAATGTCAATGTAGACCACCTAGACACCGTATGTCGAAAAATTAAGCAAGGATAATAGGATAATAACTGACGTTTCTGCCAATGTCCAGATACTTAAGGATGACCTTTACCGGGACCCACTGCGCTACTACCTGACCCCGCTGTGGGAGCCCCGTGAGAACGGCAGGTCAGCTCCGCTCCCTCTGTCTGCTCCATGTTTAGGAGACAGTCCCAGATGCTCTGGAAATGTCATGTCTATGTTTTTATTCAGCTGGATAATTTTTTCACATTAGAGCTCTTCAATGAGAATTTCAGTCTGTCCACACACGCAGAGGCAAATGTTTTTCCTTTACTTTCAGTTTCAGTGGTAGTTCCTCATGACCACAGTGAAAGAGGATGTGTACACCAATGTTGACACATTCCTTTACCAAATGTCCTGTCGTTCATCAGTTGCTCATTGTCCCAAAGGGTGCAATAGTCACACACCCTAACCACAATAGTCTTGTGGTTAGGGTGTTTGACTCCTAGCAAAATGGTTCTGCCTTCAAACCCCCTGGGTCTCATCAACATGAATGCTTTTTCAAATAGTTCCCCATACTTGACTCGTACATGACTCCTACATGAACTGTTTTGCGGTGCTGTTGGGTAATGTAATGGATCAGCCACATCGAGGCTGGCTCAACCCATCACGAGGCGGGTGATTAAGCCGCAGTGTTGCTCTCCTCCCCCAGTAGTGCCAGCGGAGCGCGGGCGGCGGACAACAGCAACGGGGACGACTGCGTGGTGATCTCCGACTCGGACGACGACGACGAAGACGACGAAGACGAGGAGGAGGAGGAGCACAGTGACACCGGAGTGGGTCACCGCAGAGGGGCGGGGGGGGAGGAGGAGGAGGAGGACGACGACGATGATGACGATGACGACGGCGAGGAGGAAGAGGAGGAGGAGGGAGAGGATAAAGGACAAGGTTGGTAGCTTGAGTATTATAGTGACACTTTCCAGACTGCTCCAAACCAGCACCCTGGTTTCGGGCGGGACAATTTGTTGATGATGTTCTTATTTTTATTTTTTTACAACATTGTGATACTTTTCGTAACGTCGTTGTCAAACTAGCTTCATAGTGAGACACTGAGAGATGTGTTGAAGTCCCTGCTCAGTCGAAGCTCCAAACATCGACACATACCGCCGTTTTGGACTAGTTGTCCTTCAAGCCTCATTCTCTCTCGGACATGATCATCAAAATCAAAGGCTTTTCCGAACTAGCTCCACACATCCGGACATCACACACACTGAAGCGTTGTACTGCACGTGCCCGAGAAACGTATCCCTCTCTCGGACACCGCAGTCAACCGCTGCCCACACAGAGCGCTGCAAAGCCACACACACCTCGCCCCTTGTGTCCCTTTTTCCTTAATGGAACAGTATACTAACAGGCACCTGGCATAGTGAAAAAAGCCCATAGGACTTTACTTCTGTTTTCGCTAAATGCGCTCTCCCATTAGTCTTTTTTTTTCATCAACTGTGATCAAATGGCATAGATCAACGATCATATAACGCGTATTATCATGTTTATCGGGAACACCACCAACTTAATCCCACACCCGCTACAGAGGCATGAGCGGGAGGCCAGGTGTGTGTAGCACTGACTGATGTAGATGCCAGCTCAACCACAAAGCGCCTGCAAAAAAAAAAAGCAGGTAACCTTGGCAGCAGCATTCTCAACCGTCGTTCCTTATGACAAGAAAGGGTGGCAGGCGATCACAGATGCGGTGACACATTACATTGCAAAAGGTATGGTCCTCATTTATACAGTCGAGAAAAAACGCTGTTATTATGATGCTGCAAATGATGCACCATTATTTTTAGTTTGTTAAGAGAAACCAAAAATATCTAGGGTCAAATTTTAACAGATCCATTGGTTTTAAAAGCATCTAGGTTTTATTTTTAGATTGTAGCCCTCCCCTGGTTTAATCGCAGTGGACACGGAAATGCATTACATGAATACATGGGTGTCATTTGAAGCAACTATTATTTAATATTACATTAATGTGCTTTAACAGCTTTTAGATTTAACAGGATCGTTTCGAAGGAATGGGATATTAAACATGAAAAGGTTCTGAGTAGGCAGCTAAGTGCTAGTGGTTGGTCTCTGATAGAAACTGTTGGAGGCTGAACTGAATAGACAGGCAATATCTCCTCCTCAGATGAGAGCGTGGAGGAGGAAGGAGAGATTGTGATTGACTGTAAGTCATCGCCCTCGCCCACAGGGCTGCCAAGGCTTCCCTTAACACAAACACAACGCCGGCTGGGAGGGGGAACTTTCCTGAGCTGAATTTGGTGTGGTTGCATTTCTCTCGTTGGTTCTCTTGCTAATGAGCTCCATCTAATCATTTTGGGATGGCGAATCCAATCGGATCTTGTATTTATGCATGCTTCCTGAATGACTTCCTAACTCAAGCCCATGTCTGCTCTCTAGGCTCAGACTACAGCGACCAGGAGCCCAGGGAGGAAGAGGAGTCGTTTGGCGACAAAGACGAAGATGTGTATGTGGAAGATGTAGAGGAGTTACCCGGGGAGCCAAAGGCCAAAGACCAGGAGGTCGAGGAGGACATTGATGTCGACGAGGAGGGCGACGAAGAGGACGAGAGTAAAGATTGAAAGATTAGGAATTGTAACTCATTACTTATGCATAGGAATCCAGCCGTTGTTTAATACCCATGTTGCTTAGTGGTGTTTTTAATCCGGCATACCATAATAAAAGTGAAATGGCAATGCTCCCTTTTGCTTTTCAAAGAAATGTACTATACTTTATAGATAAATACACACAGGAGTGTAGTAATGGATTAAATGAATCAACATCCTTAGTTTTAATTTGGTAGTCATGCATATCAAGCCTCATGTTTGATTAAGTAAATTGTATAAAACGGTAAAGTAGGTTCTACCAGGAGGCCTCTATGTCTTGGCACTTTTATTTTTATTTTAAATTCTCCGGAAAAAAATACTGCCAACATTATTGGTAGACTGTTCACCCTATTTTACAAATGACAAGTTAAAAGTGTGAAATTGCTTTAGGATAATTTCAGATGTTGGCACCTTTTTCATGGCGAGTTGTGAACTAAAATTTGTTCTCAGGGATGACCGTAGTGGTTATATTATAGAGTAGTAATTAGGATCTTTTTCAAATGTTTGCTGTGTAATATAAGTGTATTCTACTGTAGTAAATAGAAACCAAGGACAATATTGTTAGCCACATCTTTGTATAAGTCAAACAAACACGCACACACACAAATACTCCCCCTGAACAAGTTTTTAAAGAGGCACACTCATTTCTCTGTATTCTACCAATTGTGTTTGATGTTTTAATTCTGTATTATTTAATCATCAATTTGTCAGTGGAATACCTATTTTGTACATCCTTCTGGTTATAATTAAGGAATTTAGGATATAGTTAGTTTTTAACCAAATAATCATTGGAGCATGCTTTTGTAATTTTGTGTTTTTCTCTTATTTGTTCATCTATACATTAGGAACTTTTTATTTATGTTACTTTTAACAGTGTGACCGTTCAGGCTAAGGTGTAAGTTTTGTGCTGCGCTCCAAATTCAGGCAGTGAGGTTTTCAGCCAGTTACTTCATGCATGGCTACAGTTTGACGCACTGGTATAACAGTTTCTACATTTCTATTTACTTTTCCTAGAGATAGATTTCTTGTAAATATTTTTTCTGCACAGTCTTTTTTCACAGGCTGTTGATCTGTTTAAGCCATTACTAAATTTCTCAACTAATCTAGGATTTTACATGAAATTCATAATCAGAAAGTTATATTTTGTGTGCAGATTTTTTATAGAAAACTAGTTGGAAAAATATGTATTTTTTTTTGGTTTGCTTTTTAAGATATATGATGTCCACCTTTTGATCAGACCTAATAAATGGTGAATTGTTGTAGCAGTTGACTTACTCAAATGACAGCGAGTATTAGGTTCAGCTGGAGCAGTTGTAACCGGAGGCAACCTATCCTGCATCAGTGTTGTATTACGACGAGGAAATGTCCCTACAGAAAATGCCACAAGATGGCAGAATAGAATATCATTTCCTCACCTCAGCCCGGTGGGATAAGGTTTTGCACCTAAACACAAGAAAATGAATTTTCCTCCCCCCCTCCTTCCTCGAGTTACTGAGTAGACAGACCACAAAGCTTGGCTGATAATTGAACCCGTTTAACTATTAAGTTATAAACTACGAGGCACTGACTGACAAGATTTGTTCTCAAGATATGTAACTTCCACATGTTTCCTTTCCGAAAAGACAGAACGCCTTTCAGGTAAATTTCACTTACATTTGATCTTTGATATAATGTGTGTAGAAACATCTCATCATCTCTCAACATTTTGCATCATAACACAAAAAAAGATAGCCCCAGGGAGGAAATTTTTGAACAGGCCTAGACAAAGTAGCAGAGGCGGTGTTGCAACGGTACACTTAAACCCTCGATTCCCCCTTTAATGCAAGGCTATAAATATTCCACCGGCAAAAACCTGTCCTGCTGCTGTAGTCCCTGTACCCAGAGGCACGCTGGCTCGGACGGGCTTACACTAATAATACTTGCCATGGAAACATATGCTGAGGATTCAACGGATGAAATATAGACCCCAGCCCTATCATCCCCTGTGAATAACTCAACGCTTGTCTCATGCTTAAAAGGAGTTTTTCTCTTTTTTTTTATCACCGGGATGGGCTGTTGGGCCCTACCTCCGAATGCAACGCGAATAGATTTTGATGGTTATGAATTCATAATGCTAGCCGGAGGGGGAGAGGCGGGGTCAGGTTCTGCACATATCGATCGTGACTAACTACGTTGCCCCCGCCGAGGCCCTTGCCGCGGTTTTGTGGTCTCAGGGTGTTCTGTGAATGTAGGGCAACAGGAGCCTAACTGGATTCTCTTGTGTAAACTACACTCCCCGGTGGTGAGCTGCTGTTGCTACTGTACACAGATTTTCATCCCTGCCTTTATACCCTCTTATGTTTCCCAATCGGAGCTTCGTACCGTGGAATCTGCGAAAGGAACAGGTTATCTTTAGACTGAAACAAGTGTATGAAATATGTTCAAGCAAAAAATGAAAGAATCATTTATCTTACACCTGAGTGATTTTTTGGGAAATGGGATCTTTCCCCCCCGGCAAATCACTGCCTGGTGAGTATGTAGAAGAAAAAGAGTAATGTGATAGGTTAAGACAGGGCCTCTTAAGTACCCGCTACCTGAGTGTGTGTCTACGCGTGTGTGGCTGTGTGTGTGTGTGTGTGTGTGGCTGTGTGTGTGTGTGTGTGTGTGTGTGTGTGTGTGTGCCCGTGTGTGTGTTTGTGTGTGTGAGCATGTGTGTCTACGACCATGTGTGTGGCTGTGTGCTTGTGTGTGTGTGTGTGCTTGTGTGTGTGTGTGTGTGTGTGTGTGTGTGTGTGTGTGTGTGTGCGCGTCCATGCATGTGTGTGTGTGTGTGTGTGTGTACAGGCATCATGCGTCAATCTACAAACGTGCACGCGTGAGCATTAGTAAGCCTACACGTGTAACGCTTATCATCACAGACTCATTTATGCAATCATCTAAATAACACAACAGCGCCCGTATGCGGCCCACCGCCCTGCGTCTGCACGGGGCCTTCGAGATGAAGCGCGGCATGTGAACCGTGCCCACGGTAAAATGAGGGCTGGAGAATAGAGAAGGGGGTGAGTATGATTGAGGGAAATGGATGAGTGGAATGATAAGCGGAGCTTTCAGGCCCCTGACAGATATGTGCAGCAGATGGATGTCTCTTATCTGGGAGATCAGAGAGCGCACGGTGACGCCTGGGCCCAGTCACAGAGAGCCACAATCACACCAGACAGATGAATAGAAACCCCCCCCCCCTCCCCCCCGCGCTCACGCTGTGCACGGGCACGCCACAGGCACGCCCGTGTGCACACGTGCACACACACACTTGAGCACACCTCACAGAACGAACCACACACACACACACACACACACATGCATAATGTAATGCACACATCGCACAATACACACACAAATCACACCACAAAACACACACGCACGCACACGCGCACACACACACGCACACGCACGCACACACATAATGCAATGCACACGTGCACAATGCACAATACACAAATCACAACACAAAAAAGCACACACATGAACACACAAGCTCACACACACACACATTTTTAGATGATTGCATGAATTAGTATGTAATGATAAGCGTTGTCTCCATGTGTAGGCTTTCTAGCTCATGCGCTAATAGATGCATGCATGATTTATGTGTAAATACGTTCATGTGCGTACCCATACACTGATACACACGCATGTACGCACACACACACACACACGCATGCATGGAAGTAGACACACACATTGTGCCGGGTTCTTGAGATTGCCGAGCATTAGTTGCCTTGTTTGTCATTGAAATTCACCTGGAGCCTCAAGGATATTTGAAAAGAGAAGGTTTAAAACAAAACAAGAGAGAGAGAGGGGGGGGGGGAGAGAGGGGGAGAGGGAGAAAGCAAGAGCGATACACAAAATGTGTTGGGCCAGAAACAAAATGTGTTTTGAATGAAGCATCAAGGCTTCAGCTCAAAATGCCAAATGTGTGCAAATATTCTCATGCCAGAGCTTACAGACAAGATTTGTGCGTGCATGGCTGTATGATAGGTGTATTACTCTAGGCTATAAAGACCCAATGCAAACAGAAATAATAATGATGATGCTAATGATATTCCTCATCGTACCAGCGATCTACAGCCAGGCTCTGGACGCATGCTTAATTATCCCTTTGTGAGACATTTTAAAACATTTACAATTGCAGGTTATTAAAACCTTAAATTGAAGACAATATTAGCACACCCATTCCTGGAGGGCACTGAAAGACAGCGAGTCAAAACATTTGTACCTCTCTGGAGACGGTTCTGTCTCACTTACCACCCAGGCTGCTCAACTGTTACACTGTTACTGTCCTCCCCCTCCTTGTTATTTAGACTGAGCCGTTCTTCAACAGATGTTGATTCCTACCCCTTCAGTTTATAAGGGAGAGAGCGAGAGTGAGAGAGAGAGAGAGAGAGAGAGAGAGAGAGAGAGAGACACTGCGTGCCACCGGTCGCTGGTTCTCCGTCAGGCAGATGGTAGCCGGCCGCTCCAGAGCACACGTGGCATGGTGTGTGTCTGCAGAAGGGAACCCACGGCCCTCACTGGTGTTGGAGCCGTAAGCGGCGGGAACAATACGGTGGCCGTGTCTACCCCCGCCGTCCTCCCCCTGAGCGGCCTGTGTTCACCCCGCGGGCCCGGCCAGCAGCACGCTGCCCTGGAATGTCGGGCGCCGTGTACAAAGCGGCGTGCCTCTTTAAGGACTTTGAGGACTGGTTCAGCAGCCGAGGTCTCTCTCTCTCTCTCTCTCTCTCTCTCTCTCTCTCTCTGTCTCTCTCTCTCTCTCTCTCTCTTTTGATAGTCAGCGGCGTGTGAAGTTCACGGGTGTCAGTCACACCTGGCGGCACCTGCCGCCTTATCGTATGTCGCCATTTGGATGGTTTTCTGTCGTTGGTTCATGTCAGCACATTGGTATTTCTGTCAGATGGTATGTGAGAGAAAGCTGGCACCGACCGTGAAGTCTGAGTGTTTTGAGTTCTTGGAATATACCTGGTCGTCAGTGGGCATGAAAGATGAACCTGTGCACCATTGTTATATCATATTTAGTCGTTCAGCAGAAACTTTTCTCCAAAGCGACGAACAGGCAGTATGGGACATCTTGCTTAACGGACGCCCTCGGGTAGATTGCGGACCCCGGGGATCAAACCCAGAACCCTTCAGCAGGGATCAGAACAGCCGCACCAGTACACCATATGTTGTCATGTAATCTACGTGTTCCAGAATTGTGTTGCAGACCGCCGATGAGCCATCGCGTATCTTATTTTAGGTTTGTTGATCTTCCAGTGGCGATGGCGAGGAACATTCCATTGTTATGCAGCAGTCTGCATGTAGTGGACTGCATAACAATAACTGCCTACTACGATGGGCATGAGGGCCTTCGAGGCTCACCTGACACAGCTAACCTCTCTTAAACCCCACCGAGGCCCAGAGGTCCTGTCAGAGAGAGGTTGAGAACCAGAGGTGATGGTTATGGTGTTATATGTATATTACATGCGGTCTACAGATGCACCCCGCTGTGTGTTACATGGTATTGTTTTGTCATTGGCAACCGGTGAGACCAAACCCTATTTGTCCTTGGGCTGATTTCCTCCGAGTTAAGCCCCCTGTCCACACCGATGTCAAGGTGATAAACACGTGGTGTCGGCTATCTCCCACAGCCAGGTCAGCGCAGAGCGGGGCGTGCGGCCGCTGAGATAAGGCTATTGAGCGAAGGTTGACGTAAGGGGAGCGGGGGGCAGGCCGGGTGGGGGAGGCAGGGAGGGGGAGGCCGGTTTGCCAAGCGAGGAAAAAAGGGAGTTGGTCATTCATTGAGCGTCCGCACTCAACGCCAAACGCACACGGAAACGCGACCTCAGCACACGCTTCTGACTCACTTCCTCGGGTGGAAAGAGGGAGGGATGCTCACCGCGGCGGGAGGGAAGCAAAAGGCTTCCTGCGGGCCCCACCTGGACGCGGCTGGGCGGGTAATAACGGGACATCTGGCTGGACATCCAGCCCGCTCTGAGGACCCAGGTTACGGAAAATCTGCTGCCACAACGTCACAATTAGCATAGACGATACAAAGGTAAAGTTAGACGGAAGTTAGAATTGCGTAACACCAGGTCCCTGCTGCGGTGTGCTGCCGGGAACCCTCCCTGTGTCTGTTCACACGCCGCCTGTGACACACACACAGCAGCCTGCCCCGTGCCGTGGGTACTCTGCTCTCTGCGTAGGACCATGGCACAGGATGGATCCGTGCTCTGCTTTTGCCAGGGGGCCCTGACGTCAGAGCCGGCACCTAAACGCCGACGATGAAGAGAGGCACGGGAAAAACAGGGCTGTTCAATTCCAAGATCGGGACTCTATTAAGAGAATGGATGTGTTGTGTGTGAGACAGACCGCCAGCCCCAGCCCCCCTTCGCTGGCTACTTTGTCACTGTTGTCCTGATCCCTGAATCCATCTTAGGAGGAATCTAAGGAATCTTTCAGGGCCACTACACATCTAGGTGCTGCTGAAATGTAACTGTGAACAATAGTTTTTCTTTCCCTTTTTTTCCCCTTTCTCCTTTTTGTTCCCTTTCTCCTTTCTGTTAGATTGGACTACACTAGCTCTCTATCTAAAGTGAATCGCAACCGGTTCGTCTCGTATAAATCAATTCACCAATGATCTATAGCCTAGCTGGAACATGAGATAAACCTTTTGTAAGTCATTCTATATCTACTGAAAGGGTGGCAGTTGTGTTAACGTGGATGCTGTTCCAACAATTCCCTTTCTGTTTATCTATTGAAAAATCAACAGAGGTATAGGCCTAGGTATATTGTCTTAGACATGCTAAGACATTAAATATAAGAGATTAGAGACTACTACACACACATATTAATAACGGTGTATTTCTCTAACCAGCAGCAAGAGGGTTAATAAATCCCCATATGGTGTACCAGGGGGTTTGATTCAGTGCTCCTGTGGGCCAACAGGAGAGGGGCGGGTGGGGGCAGGACAGAAGGAAGAGACCGCGGGATATGCACACTCCAAACACCTGCATTTGTTCACTTGCATTTCAGCCTCTAACAGCCATAGGTTACCGTTAAGTCACTGTTGTAACGGTCATTACAACGTCGTATGTGGTTGTTGCTATTGAGACTTTAAGTTTTTTTAGATCAAATCTTTGCAGTTCATCGGATCAAATGTTTTTTTTTTCATTCAATCAGTGGGTGTTGACTGAAAAGGCAACACATTTGAGCCGGGGATTTTAAACGTTTCGCCGGTTTTTCGTGGAGACTTCTTTTTCTGCAACGTTTTCCTTTCTTCCATTTTATCGACGAAGTGCAAATCGGTCGGAATGTAGCAGGAGGCTGCAAGTTTGAATCCGCGATCAGCGACTGTGAAGCAGAAGGTAACCAACTTGTTCAGACCTCAACCTCCCTAACTTTTCACACGTTTGTCCTCTTGTTCGTGTGGGCAACACATAAAGGACACTCGATTTACAGCCCAGGTCTTCTGAACGGACAGATGGCGTTATAGGTTGCTCAGTTCACAGGTCAATTATGCAATTATGGAGATGGGAAATCGTTTGAAATGGAGATACTGATAGGTCTAGCTCAACAAAGGACTCATTCTCCTGTATTATCTGGTTTCTTCAACGTTTTATCAACGCAGATGAACCCAAGCCTTCAGTAGGTGAGATCCAACCCCATAAACGCCTGAATTCACAACCTATAGAAACATAAGCTTGTTGCCCAGTGAAAATGATATAATTGTCACACTTGGTAAACTAGCAGATCCATTGTCTGGTTTCATTATTTTGATTTTTAAAAACCACAGTCCTCTGATTCATATCCTTTCCTTTGAAGCTTAATCCAACCTGAATAATTATTTGTCTTTCCAAAACCAGGCCTGGATTATAGCCTACCACGATGGTCAGACCGCTACACACACATTACATGAGTGTAAACATAAACAGAGTTAGGCCCTACACGTTAAGAGGTTTCACATATCGCTGGCAAAAATCGATATATTGCTTAAGATATAAAATTTACAATTGGCTTGGGGTGCTTCAATGTGAGCCAGAACCTCTGGGATACAGCCTTTACGCGAAGCACACCTTCTGGGAGAATTTAATGGACGTTATGGACTCAGCTTTTAGTATTCATAATTTATATGGGATCCTCTCCAGCAAAGTGCAGATGCATAATGAATACCTGAGTTAAGGTCTACCAGTTGGGGTACCTTTCAACTGCCTTAAACGTCAGAAATGGGTTTTCTATAGAACTATACCTGCTTGGTCATGTATCCTCAGAGGGTTTTAGACCCTGCTATGTGTTTGAGGATGGGCGTGTACTGAGCATTGATTGTGAGACTGAGTTAGAAAGAATAACCCAAATGAAGCCAGTGTCTTAGCTTCTCTAGAAGGAACAATGTGGTCTTTACACACACACACACACACACACACACACACACACACACACACACACACACACACACACACACACACACA
>JAOPUD010000001.1:6715735-6729520 GCA_027122715.1 Trisopterus minutus
TGTGTGTGTGTGTGTGTGTGTGTGTGTGTGTGTGTGTGTGTGTGTGTGTGTGTGTGTGTGTGTGTGTGTCCATCTTCGGTCAATGGGCGATCAAACCACGGGTGGACGACCCCACCCCAGTCAGTGTAGTCGTGTGTGTCAAACAGTTTCTTTTGCTCTTTGCTAAAAGGTAAAAAAATAAAATAAAAGGTGTTTTTGTTAACGCTTATTACTAGTGCTTCCACCGCTGTCTGCGAGGCACCTGCACGTTAACGCATCATTCAATGCTAGCTAAGTATCTGCATTCGCTTTTAAACGTATGCCGGTCATTTATTTTATTTCAGATTAGGACATGTATCGACAAATGACGTGCTTCTTCTCAACGGTTGATTTATTCAATGAGTATGTTTTATTTAACGCCGTGGCCTTGAGAGCTAACCATTTGATCTTGCAGCTCCTGGCGACATGTGCAGTCCTGCTGCGGATAATGGTGCTCTGCTGCGACCCTGGACTAGCCATCAGGGTGGGAATGTGTATAATGCAGTTCACCTAAAGTCCTCTCTTTCTTCTCACTCCCAGCGTGTCGTGATGAAAGCTACGAATTGAAGAGATCAATACAACCTTGGATCGACCAGAGGCTGGCAGGAAGAGAGAGATGCTGGAGGCTGACGTGGAGTCCTCGGGTACAGAGTTGGCTCTAGAGCTGCAGGCCGATATGGAGATGGGCAGCGGGGATCTGAATGCGGAGGTGCTGCGGCTCTCCCTGGAGCTCCAGGAGGCCACGGATCAGAAGCTGCAGGCGGCCCGCTATGGCCTGGTGGTGCTGGAGGAAAGCTCTGCCCTAAAGACCAAACACAGGCAGCTGGAGGAAGAGCACGAGGCACTCAGACAGGAGCTACAGCAGCTCAAAGAGGTAGGATGACTCCATTGGCATTACACCCCATCTTTTATATTTGATACGTTTGTTGTAACATACTGAATTATTTGGTTAAGTCTCAAATGGCTTTGGATAAAACTCATGTTTCAGCATTCCGTAATCATATATGTTATGATAAATTGAGAATCTTTGGAATTGACACTGGTGGTTTACATTTTATGATTGACTTATTTACAAAATAGATCCTGTACTAAACAATGCATTTTTCACAAGTGTATAGCTTGCATTAACATTAAATTCCTTGATTATATCTGCTTATTACCTGCTTATCATAAGTTCTAGTTCCAGACACTGTATAGTACAGTACGGACCACTGACAATGGCCACGATTAGTCAAAAACAAGCAGGCAGGTGCCATTGACATTTTTCCATATAAGTAAATAAGTAATACTAAGAACCATAATGCTGTGACTAGAATAAGCAAGTTTAATATCAATCTCCTGTTCTAGATAACACTTAACTCTTAACACACACAACACAAAGATACATTTTAGTTCAAATCATGTATTCCATTAGGAGGCACTTTCATCCAAAGGGACTTGCAATTGTTGTTTTCAGTCCTCATGAGGTCAAACATCCCAACAAGCATGTGATATTTGGTCACTGGCGACGGGCTTGCATGTTTGTTCAAAACACAATACATAAGTGCTCTTCTTTTTATAGGAATGGGAAAATTGAGTTAAAACAATCACATGCATAGATGATGTGACTGCCAAGAGTGGTAATCTGGGTAGGGATATTCCATTTATTTATTTTTTTCTCCTTACTGTGTGACTATAGTTCAATCCATGAACTATAAAGGCCTTTCACACATGAACACATGCAACACACAACTGGAGATGAGCTGTATCAGATGTGTTTACATGTACTGAAGATACGCTGTATACTTTGGGCGAGGGGGGGAGCGTGTAGGGTGTGACGCAAAAAGTATGCAGCCGAAGTCGAAGTATTTGGTTTCCAACACATCAAAGTTTGCGGGTGAGGCTACCAACTCTGTAATGCTGACTCTTTTGCGGTGACATCAATACTGCATTTATTTAGACATATCCACAATGTGGTGCCTGATAGAAACGCCATCAACACGTCCACTCGCTCGTTTTGAACTGTCTGGTTCTCCGTACTTTACCCTAGGGGCCTGGCTGGGTGAAGCCTGGAGGGGCGGAATCTAAGAATGTACGGCTTACAGTGCATGTGTGAAAGGCCTAATGATGTACCAGCCAAGCAGGAGTTATTAGACTAGTGGTGACGATGACTAAAACATCCATCATTTGATCTCAATTTAGAATGTTGCACCTATTCAATATTCCAGGTCAGTCCTGATTGGATTGAAATTCCAAGAATAAGAATCCTGTGTAATTGCACGTTGAATTTTCACACGATCACCACCCATGTAACATCTTATGTAACAAATGTCTGGTAAAGCTAAAGGGATTTGGGTCGAAGGATTTTGTAATAATTCACATCGTTTCACATGCACCCATTTTTTTGGCAGGTAAGCAAATATTCCAAGCATTTCATAATGCACATTGAAACACGGTGCTTAAGCCTTGGCGACCTAATGCTCAGGGGAACACATGTTCATTTTACTTATCTCCTTATATAGTGCATCTCTTCCCTCTGCTGTTGTTGATGTGCAGTGATGGATGCAGCGTTCTGAATGCACCATGCCATCTGTAATGACATGGGGGAGGACTCTAGGAGTCTAAACCTTCACTGTTGGCATCAGACTAATTTAATCTACCAAATCAAATTTGGAAGAAGTCTCAATGTTTCGCATGGGTGTAGAAAACAAAGAAGAAAGGCTGGTATTGTGCTCCACACGAATGGCTAAAATTTGTCCTGTTGTTGTTGTTACAATGACCAAATTGAAATAACTATTGGTCATGCGTTACAGTCTTCTTTGCATCATAAAATTGGATAACAAGGCGAGGTGTTTCAACATTCTTGGTTTCTTTTATACTGGGACGTGTTTTATCTAGAGGTCTCTCATTATTTCCCTTCGGTTTTCCCATTGCTGCATAGGCCTTCGCAGACTCTGTGAGCAGTCAGAAGCGCGCAGCTGCAGATGGAGAGTGCCGGGAGGAGAATCTCATGCAGGAGACGGCTACTAAGGAGGCTGCCATGGCAACCCGCTTGGAGGAGGTCCAGGCGGAATTGAAGCAGGCCCGTCTTGCTTTGGGTAATGCCCATGCAGAAATCGATAGGATTGGGGGCCTCTCTGGACATCTGAAGAAGGTTTGGCTGCTCATCATCATCATCATCATATTATCCCACTGCACCTAATCTTATGTTGACAAACATCCACATGCTCTCTACACAAACATGGGTCTGGGACTAATTCCCTGTCAAATAAAAATAAACTGGTGGCTTATATTTGTATATATTCAACTTAGATATTCCCACAAACAAGTGAAATGTAAATTTTTTTCGATACGCTAAAACTTTATAAAATCTAAATAATTATCATTTTAATATATCATTTAATATACCACCTCGCTCTACAGTCCTAGTTGTCGCCATCGATGGTTTCGGCTGCCTTGCTCATGGGCTGTGTTTTCCAGGAGTCTGAGTGTCTGGAGGCGGAGAAGGAGCACCTGCGGGACGAGATGAAGGAGTACAAGGTGCGGGAGCTGAGGCAGCTGCAGGACAACTGCGAGCTGGAGGAGGAGAACATCTCTCTGCAGAAGCAGGTGTCCGTGCTCAAGGAGAACCAGGTGAGTCCGGACACATTCTGCCTGAACCCCCTGGTCCACATCCTAACCCTGCTTTAAGATGTGCTTTCAAGATTAGCTGTTCCGAGGAAAGGATCCGTTACTATGGTGAAAATAGTTTATAGTGTTGTTGATTTTTCATATGACATGTAAATCAACCTGGTGCTCATTTTGACTTAATTATTTAACTGTTGATATATTTTTTTCTTAGAAAACCTGGTTTAGCAAAGAGGTTTCCTTGCTATCAATGAAATATTTTCTGATCGCAACACGTTATCTGTAGTACTGCCTTTCATAGGGTTCTGCTTGTTTATCAAGTGACCAAAACATTTTGTGTAGTGCTGAAAGATACCACACAACATATTTTTTGCAAGTATCTTAAGCTTAAAGAAAGAGTGAGGTGTTTTCTGAGTGAGGTGCAAAGGCGGGGGTATGGTATTGTTGTGTTCCTGATGGTGTGGGACAAGGGCTGCTGATTGTAAACTAATCTTGCCCTGGCCGATGTATTGGAGGCTCCCGTCTCCCTCAGACCCGATCCACAAAAATGTGAAAACATTTCTTTTCCCACTCCATTTAAAAAAATATTCCTCCCCACACCAACTGTATTTTCTCCATCAGTGCATTGAGGCACAAGCGCCCTCTGTTGAAATGTAGGACAGAGCCTTGAGGCACGCTTATTTGCGGAACCGTTTCCCATTTGAATGCATTGGTTTCCAAATTTGACTATCTAACCACATTATCAACGCATTGTGCGTATGCGCGTTGTCACTATGACACAGCACTGCACCAGTGGATTGCACTAATTACCATGGCTTCAACCAGAGATAGGAAACTGCTAGGGAGTCCACCAGCTGCCGTAATTAGCTGTAATTAAAAACCTGCCGCCGGATGGGGGGGGTGGTGCGTTGGTGGTAGGAGGCAATCATCTGCCATGGAGAGGAGCTGCAGATAACAGATAAACAGATCAGAGTGTGTTCACTTGAGATGCGTTGGAGCGTGACCCACTCCATCGTTCTTCTTTAAGGAGACGGGTGCTGTGCAGGGCTTGTGAACCATGCCCCCCCCCAACCCCCCAATCCAGAGAGGGCCTCGCATAGGAATTTAGGTCTTTGACTCCGGAGCGCCGCACAGGGTCACGCGCCAACCGACACGACGCACAGTGCCAAACAAAACGTTTTAATCCCTTTCTAATTTGTGTCTGTTTCCCCGGGAACACTCGGCCAGACTTAGCGACGTGCTCACGGTGTCTTAAGGCGTCTGAACCGAGCGCACCTTCACCGAGTTCTTTGTAACCCTATTTAAAGAGCGTAAGACCTTAACCCATGGCTGCTCTGTGTCCCCGGGGGGTGCCCCCACCTGGTCGCCGTGGCGCCGCAGGTGGAGTTCGAGGCGGTGAAGCTGGAGCTGACCCAGAAGGACGAGGAGCAGGAGGACCTGCGCGGGCAGCTGGACGAGGCGGCGCGCCTCAAGGAGATCGCGGAGCGGCAGCTGGATGAGGCCCTGGAGGCCCTGAAGGAGGAGCGGGAGCAGAAGAACAACCTGAGGAGGGAGCTCTCGGCCCTCTCCCTCAACCCCTTCGACTCGGTGGGCAACCTGGAGCTCCACCTGGACCAGCTGGACGAGAGCCAGGGGGAGGGCCCGGGGGGCCGGGGGGGTGAGGGCGAGGGCGAGGACCAGGACAGCGGCTTTAACAACGGCCCTGGCTCCGCCCCCGATACCGCTCACCCTCCTCACTCGGGCGGCTCCAAGAGCAACGGCCTCATCCAGCGCTACTCCACGCCGCGCAGCAGCGACGTGTTCCTGCGCGCGCCCACCTCCGGCCTGGTGTCCGACCTGCTCAGTGAGCTGCACTTCTCCGACAGCCAGAAGCTCAAGCAGCAGCTGCTACAGGTACAGGACGGCGATGCGTCTGCGATGCGTCCTCGCTGTCGTACGTTACCGGTGTCAGACGTTCAGTGCTGCGACATCTTGAATGTCCCTTCCCCTCAGGACAACCTCAGCTACACGCAATTTATGCAGGTTTCTACCTTGGAGATAAAACGCATAACAATGATAACCATACTCCCAATATATATCAGTTGGATCAATAGGTTATAATATTGAACACAAATATAGGTATAGCTCTACATATATATATAGTTATACATATGCATACATATATAGATGGAAAGTACAGCAATGGATACATAGATATATTCTGCTTTCTAAAACTGTTTATACCACACATACATATATTTATATTATAAATCTTAAATGTAAGGAAACCCATCACCCATTCTATAGTATAGTGATTTGAGGATGTCAGAAAGATCGGTTTGCCACACTCTGCCTGACATTGTATCTGCTGCTTCCTGTTTCCAACCACATCCGCAATCTGTCACTAGCTCATTCTGCCTCCCTGTAATATATGAGGCTGCCACCTCCTCACCGTCCATAAAACCACACCACACCTCCAGTGCATTACGCCACTCACTACACCCCGTGCCGGCTTTCTTAATTGTGTTTTCTTGAGGGTACTTAAGAAAATGAAGATGTTGACCATTGTGCCTACTCTAGTTTGTAAAGGCGATCTATTATTCATGCTGCACTCTGCAGCAGCACAGGGGGGTTGGGTTCAGCTGCTTCTGCCCAGCAGATGTTCTGAGCTCCAGAATGGGGGCAGTAAACCAATCTATACATAGTGCATGCATGATTCATGACGAGCACATGTGAAATGTTTGGGTCGGGTGTGTTTCTTTGCTCCATGTGAGAGGGTCGCTAAAATGGGCTTTTTTTGACTTGAACTAAAACGTTGCATTCATACCGACAGAGAAGCTCAAGTGAGCTTTAAACCGAGAAGCTCAAGTGAGTCCAGCTAGGACAATGGACAGGTCAGGACAGGTTAATGAGGCCCTGTGTACAGACAATAGGGCACCGTATAATTACCACTGAAACGACTGAACATCTAGCCAATGGAATAACTAAATGAACATTCATATGAATAAAGGAACAACTATTTACCAATGCATTGTCTGTGCGTGGCCCAGGTGGAGCGAGAGAAGGCCACGCTGGTCAGCACCATCGAGGAGCTGCAGATGCAGCTGGTCATGTCCAAGCAGGCCTTCAGCCAGCAGGAGGACAAGGTGGGCTCGCTGACCCAGCAGCTGGAGGTCATCCACGGGGGCCAGAAGGCGGGCGGCGGGGACAACGAGGCGGAGAACGGCGGCGACGACGGCGACTACGACTACGAGCTGGACGTCAAGAGCACGGAGGTGCTGGAGGCCCGCATGCGCGCCGCCCAGGAGGAGCTGCTGCTGCTGCGGGAGGAGCTGACGCAGGCCGGCGCGCGCTACACCAGCCTGGAGCAGCGCTGCAAGCAGGAGAAGGACCGCTGGCGGGCCGAGGCCCAGGAGCTGGCCGACAAGATCCGGCAGTGCATCAAGTCGAGCCGGCAGGACCAGGAGCGCATCAGCGAGCTGGAGAAGGAGATCGGCGCCACGCGCAAGGTGGCCACCGACTCGGAGGGCCACCTGAGCGTGGCGCAGGAGGAGCTGCTGGCCTTCTCCGAGGAGCTGTCCAACCTCTACCACCACATCTGCGTGTGCAACAACCTGACGCCCAAGCGGGTCACCCTGGACTATTACCGCGACGGCGCCCGGGCCAACGGCGGCGGCGGCGGCGGCGGCAGCGGGCGGCGGGTGCACCACCCCACCCCGGCCCAGCAGGCGCAGAGGAAGCAGCGCTCCACCGATCTGTTCGGCTCCAAGGCCGCCGCCCTGCAGTTCATGGGGGAGGTGGACAGCTCGGGGTCCAGCGCGGACCCGGCCAGCTGCCCTGGGACCCCCTCCCTGGACTTCAGGGACCCCTCCAATGTCCGCAACCTGATGGCGGTCATCAGGTGCCAGGTCAAACACCTCCGGGTAAGAGGCTCTTCTCATAGACGGCGTTGACCACGCGGGTCCGCGGCCACCATTGGTTGTTTGCTGACCATCCTAAAAGGAAAAAGGGGAGTGTCTTACGCCAACTTCGAACAATCAAAAGTATTTAGGTGGAGTAGAATTCTATTGTTGTCGTCTAAAAGTACAGTGAAACCGGTCGGTGGGGTCCTGTGGCTTTGGATTGCAGAATGCATCGTCACGATTATTACGTTTTTCATCTTTAATCGAAAACAGACATCAATCTTGTCTTTGATGGTTCGGCCGTTGATACACGCCTACTAAGTTGCAAAGCTAGCAGAAACCAGAAAACGGTACGTCACGCACAGTAGCTCGGCCAACCCTCGCTGACAAGCTGGGTGGTAGAAAATGGCTCACTTCCTGTGTGCTGGGAAAGCTGCCACAGACACCCAGTTGGTAACGTTCATAATACATAAATTACAAGGGCTTCCATCACTGGGTCATAAGCCTAATTAACATTGTGTAGCCTCATTTGACAGCAGAGAATTAACAGACCATTATTTACAGAAAAGTCTTCCATATTATTACCTTAAGTGACACTGGCAGTTTATCGTCTATTTTATTGTGTCTTGTGATCATTTGACAGGACATTAAGAAAGCCTATTGGATACAATAGCACTTTCTACCCAACAAGAACATCCTCTTATCTTTTATAACAAAGCTTTAGCCACGTAAACCCTCGCCAGCCCTGTGTTTTTTCTGAATGATTACAAGCTCTGCTCGAGCCCTGGGGAAAGTCCTCCTCCTCTCTGGTACAAGCCTCCCTCCTCTAATCCTCATTAAAGACTGTTTCCTAGCCCCTGACCAGACCTAGCGTTCCAGTGCAGGCCTGTACAGCACGCTATGTGTACGGATTAGGGGTGGGGCGGTTCATGTAAAGAAGTCACGGTATGGGGCATGTATGTTTTGTTAAGGTCACTTGCCTCACGGATTATGGTCAGAAAAAACTGCAAAAAAAGTTATTAGTAGAAAAGTTTTGCGCCGTCATTACGGAACCCAGTGTAAACAAACGTAAGATGTGTAGACGCAGTCTCAGCAGTGCTCAAGACTTTTCTACTGGTTTGATGATAGTTGGTTGATATTTTGATATTTGGTTGCACCCCTTTTTTCACGTCTTTGTCCCTTATATTGGTTAGTAATGCACAGATTGATCAGCCACCAATCATTATCGCCCTAAGCATCTGATCGACTGAGCAACTTGAATTATGCAGATTCCTGGAGCCGATCACATGACACAAAATCTATTGTGCACAAGACGCGCCGTCATTAGGGTTAATTACTGAGAAAATAACGTCAGCCCACGTTAACATAATAATCCTGCAGCTGGCCCCCTAGTCTGAGCTTGTGAGTGAAGCCGTAGACGGCAAGCCTTTCATAAGCGGACCTCACAACTAGTCGGTTGGTTACTCAAACAAAGCTTCTTTTGCATGCTGTTCATTTGTCTCGTTTCATATTTTCGTGTAGTTATGGCTAAATGTATTCATCCCGATGATACATTTCCAACTTGTTTGCGTGTGTGTAGAACTCTCTAAATTAATCCTAATAAATATTAAACGTAACCAAGTCTTTCACCGCCTTGGTTGACTGCTAAAACACACGAGACCTGTAGCCTTTTAATGGCCTGTGTGCAACGCAGTGGTTTATCTGGATAATAGGCAAGGCTCAACAGCACAAGAAGCTAAAAGTAGGCTGCATATACTGTATAAGCATCTCATGTGTAGCCTACACGCAAATGTTACCGACTGCAACCTCTTCATAAACAATCCAGACGAACGCAACCCTTACTACTACATTGCAGTATTTACATTAAAAAATATATATATGGTAGCTTTGCAAGTGTGAAAAGTATCTTACGAAATCTCCTTGGTCTTGAGGCCTTGAGTCTTTGCCAACGTTTTGCTCACATTTATTTATTTCACCAGGGTAATCCTGTAGGAACTAGCCATTGTACACATTTACACTCCCTAATGTACACATATAAAAGCTGAACAAAATGGCAACAGTCAGCCAATACTTTCCGTTTTTGAAAAGGAATCTCAGATGCTAGGCATTGAAAAGCGCAAACAGTAAATGGATGTAATTCAACGGTTTAGTGCCAGCGATGGGCCCCGCTGATGGACGTGACGCCCCCCTCTCCCCCAGGTGGCGGTGGACCTGTGTCGCCAGCGCGGCGCCCTGCCCTGCTCGGCGTTCGGCAACAGCGGGGAGTGCGAGCGAGACGCCGAGACCCTGATGGAGGAGGTGCTGAAGCTGAAGTCTCTGCTCAGCACCAAGAGGGAGCAGATCGCCACGCTGAGGACCGTGCTCAAGGCTAACAAGCAGGTAGGAGGACGGGAGCGGGCGGATGCAGCCAGACACCCACGCTCACCTGTTTACAGCAACAGGCCATGCCTTCCCACGGCCTTCCTCTTATAGAGCGAGGCTCCGGGTAGGGCCGCAATTGATTGCGGCCTTTGTTGCAAAAGTCAACAGTGACGTATTCATTCATGTGGGAGCATACTCAGACGCTAACAACAACAGAGGCTTTAGCTTAGTGTGATGAAGCAGTCCTCCCACCGCTTCTGCCTTACTGTGACGCACCACCTTCTGGCGTGATCCGCTCCTAACCCCCTCGTCCACCATCACTCTCCCTTTTAAGGCGCATGTACACACACGCTCACGCACACGCGCGTTACTAATCTGCCCAGACTGAGCCGAGTCACAGACCCGGCCCTCCAGGTCTTGCAGAACGTCCAGCAGCCGTGTTTTGCTGTAACCAAAACAAAAGCTGTTTTTCGGTCTATGCTAATAGACGGTTCCATAAGTTACGAGAGAAAAACCAAAGGTCCCCGAATGAGCCAGGCACCAGCAGAAATAACCACAGCCATCTGTCAGTGGCTGTATTTACATAATCCTCCCCGCTGTTTGTGTTTGACTTAAAACAAAAAAAAAAAGGAAGCGAGAGGGAACAGGTGACGGCGTCTGTAACGGAATGTGTGCGTGTGCCTGGCTCGTGTCTCGGTTTCAGACGGCAGAGTTGGCGCTGTCCAACCTGAAGACCAAGTACGAGACGGAGAAGGGCATGGTGTCGGAGACCATGGTGAAGCTGAGGAACGAGCTCAAGGCGCTGAAGGAGGACGCCGCCACCTTCTCCTCCCTGCGCGTCATGTTCGCCAGCCGGTAAGCCACGCCCCCCCCCCGCTTTGCTCTGCACTGTAGAGGCTCATGCCACTACGTGCCTTAGAGTTTTCCGCCTGACCAGGAAACGCCATCAGGAAGGAAATGATTTCGCCGTAACAACGAATTTGACACTAACCTTGAATGTCACAATGCCCCTTTTAGCGTAAAGCCTAGTCATAATCTTTGTCTGTGACATTAAAACGTGTACTTTTTTATTTATTTGTTCCTTTGCCGCAGCTGTCGGAAATCTTCCTGTGTTGACTCTCGGCTTGTTTCGTCGTTGTGTAGCATGGAGGCCGTTGTCACGGCACATCTTTTGCCACCGGTGTCCTCTTAGAGGCTTAGCCTCGTTCTAAGGCACGCGGAGCACAGCTTCCCCCAGGGTCTCACCTGCAGCTTAAGGCCCACATGCTGTGCCCTGTGCTTGCAGGGACACGGGAACATGCTGCAGTCAGGCTTTGTCACCTGAAGCCTGGACATGGTTAATGTAAGCGAGGTGGGAGGGGTTAGAAGTGCGTGCGTGCGTGCGTGCGTGCGTGCGTGCGTGCGTACGTGCGTGCGTGTGCACATGCGCTGCCTGCCTTGGGCACACTGTTCACAACCCTTTCTTCACTAACCTGAGAGCAGCTTCTGTCTCTCACTGGGCAGTAGGGCATGGCGCTTGCAGGGCTAACGGGGTTCCTCCTGTGTGGTGTGCATGTGTCAAAAGGTGGTGGAAGAGAATCATTCTTGTATTTTTCTCTTTTTTTTCTCTTTTGCTTTTATTTCTTGGGTATGAAGCTGTCCTGTAGAAAATGTCTAGCATCCTTTTCTATTTAGTTTGATTGATTTTGTTTCACATCAGAAGCACACATGTGTGTGAGGCGTCTCTGGACTAGGGACATGTGACAACAGAGTCATGGTAAGCCGTCTGGTCCCGGTCTCTTCAGACGGATATGAGCTGGCCTTTGATTATCTTTAAGAAGGATTGGAGGGCACAGTGAGGTCAAGGGCCTACATTCTGCGTGGAGGAGGACCGAAGATTACTGGGTTCCACGTGAGGCACTCTTAGCAAACAAGACTTGACTGCAGTGCCCTCATCTGGGCAATCGGGGCAACTGCGTGTGTCGACAGAGCAGAAAAGACGCCATGACATTTGACTTCCCTTGCTTCTCTGTCGTTTGACTTGCCTGTTCAATGTGCCAAAAAGGATGACAAATCTGTGCATTATCTATTTGACATCCAAATGATAAATCAATATCCTATACAGCTGAAAACGTTGATGTGATCTAATGTTAACCCACTAATGTATCATCGAGTTGCAAGTCTGCAAACGGCTTGTACACCATTCAAATTCTGGAAGATAAAATGGTCATTATAATAGCAGTATGAAAGTATCATATGCTCTTCATGACATTTCTCTTTAAGCTCCATCCTGACTCCGTTAGAAATGGTTCTTCCTCTTCTGGCTGGTTTCTCTCCTCTTCTCTCTCTCTCAAACGGTCCTCGCTGGGTTTAACCTCTAGTCCGACTCCGACGCTTCCCGACGTATACACGAGTCGCGTGCGCGTGCGCGAGCGCTTCTGTGTTCCCCTGCTTTAATGTAGTTTTGTTGTGTGCATGTGTGTGTGTGTGTGTGTGTGCATGCGTCCGCTCCCCCCCGTCCCCCCCCCGTCGCGCCTCCCAGGTGTGACCAGTACGTCACCCAGCTGGACGAGATGCAGCGGCAGCTGGCCGCGGCCGAGGACGAGAAGAAGACCCTCAACACGCTGCTGCGCATGGCCATCCAGCAGAAGCTGGCCCTCACGCAGCGGCTGGAGGACCTGGAGGCCCCCCGCTCGCCCAACAGCCTCAACAGCAGCCCGCGGCGCTCCCGGGCCAAGGAGCTGGCCGCCAAGTCGGGCCGCGCCGGCCGGAGCCCCCGGAACAGTCCGGCGCGGCCCCCCGTGAGGAACAGTCCGCGGGCCAGCCCCGTGTTCGGCAGCAGCGCGGCGGCCAACACGGCCACCGGCCACCTCCGCGCCATCACCCGAAGCCTCCACACCAGCCCAGTAAGAACCCCCCCCTCTTTCGGTCCGCCGGGCCCCCCCCGCCCGCGGGCGCACGCGGGCGCGCCCCTCCCGCGGGACGCCACGTTCGTTAGGAGCCGTAGCGTCAGCGACGTCTTAAGCGAGTCGGGCTGGGGCGCCGTCGCCGCCGGCGACAGCGACGGCCTGAGCCGCAGGGGCTCGGCCAGCTCTCTGGACGGGGACTTCCTGGTGAAGACGTACGTCCGAGACACCAGGCAGAGTAACCCGGGCCGCAGGGGCTCGGCGCCCCCTCCCCGCCAGGACACCTTTATCACGACCCGCGTGGTGGCCTCCTCGCGCCTCCCCGCCACCGCCACCGCCGCGCCCAGGTCTTCCGTCGCGGCGCCACCCGTAGCCAGGCTAACCTCTTCCGCTAGAGCCCTGCACTACTGTCCCCCTAACGCGCGCGACCCGCATGCTAACAGCCCGCCGCCGCTGTCCAAACCCCCGTTAAAGGCCAACCTAGATGTTTCCGTCAGGAGGAAGCAGCACCTGGCCCAGAGGTCCTTCCCGGCCCAGGACGAGTGCGCCGGCGCCAACACCTCGTGTGCGGGCGAGGCGCTCTTTCCCCGGTGTGAGTCGAGGGCGGCGGCCACCGCTGCCACCGCACACTCTCCCCCCTCCCCCTCCTCCCCCTGCAGTCATGACGCTTACCCGTCTGACAAGAGCAGGCTTCCAGGGGTCGTCAGGGAGGCCAGGCGAGGCTCTGCCTCGACCAGTAGGGCCGCTGAGGAGCTTACGGATCCGGCCAATAGGAGCGCAGCTAGTAAAGCCCCGCCCAAACCAGGAAGAGCACGAAGCTCCCACTGTAAATCGTCCCGCCGGCGATAGAGCGATTAGCGAGCTTTGCAACTCACACTTACTAATACAACTAATGTTTGAGATTGGAATTAACTGCTATTGGAATTAATCACATTTTTCTGATAGAAACACAAATATAAATGTGATTTATGATTATCAAATGTTATCATCAAATGTTAGGTGTTTTAACATCAAAGTAACCTGTTCATTGTGTC
>JAOPUD010000001.1:6729551-6741133 GCA_027122715.1 Trisopterus minutus
ATATACAAAAATACATCAAACAAGCAATTAAAAGTGGTATTTCATTTCTAAAATTCATCATAATGTCCTGTTGATTTAATATATATGTATGTGAAGTTACAACCATGTTTTCTCCTCTCCCTTCCGTGTTTCTCGACGTCCTCAACTAAAACGTGTGTTCTTGTGTCTTGTGTCTGTCCTAACTCTTGTCCGTAGCGCTGACACAGCTCTCATCACTCCACCACCCGACTCCTCCGTAAGGAGAACCCGACCCAACCTCTCCTCCCTCGGCCACCACCCCGACACCAAGACCTCCTGTCCACCACCACCACCACCACCACCACCTCCCTCCTGACCCCCGACCACCACATTCCCCCCTCAGCACCAGACAACACCAGACCCTCTGGATCCAACAAACTGAAACTAAAACCATCTGTCATCCATCCATGCCTTCTGTGTCTCCCTCTCCGCCTGGAGCAGAGCGCGCCTGCGTGCATGCAGCCCGGCCCCCCGCAGTAGGGCGGTGGGGGAGGACCCCCGCTGCTCCCCCCCCTGGCTCCGTGGTGTCTTACCTGTCGCCACATAACCTCCCGTCCCATTGTCTTTCTTGTGTTTTTAAAAGATTGTGTGCTGTGAAGAAGTTCCATTGACAGTATTTATTCTAGGCCGAATCTTTCCGATACGATATTTAGTTTCCACAAATATTTTTCCACATGGCTTCGTCCCGTCCCAAATGTACCGTGTTTTAAAGTGATGTATATGCAAGGCTGTGACCTGTTGCCCTAAAACATCCAGAAACCTTTTGCCTTTAGTGTGGCCTTCTCTGATTAGGCCTCTCTGTTACCCATTTAGTCGTGCCGAACCCTCGCAACTACTATGGTTTAGACTCTGTAGCTTTCTAATAATGGCGTACAAAAATGTCTAAAGCTTGCAATGGACTTGTGGCCCATCCATCTTCAGACTCCCCTTCACAGACCCTGAAACAAAGGTGTCAGAGTTTGGTATCCTTTTCGGACCCTCTGGCTTTGACGGATCAGCTCTAGCACCCTTTAAATAGGGTTCATTGAACAGATGACTTCACTAGGGAGTATAGCTCAGCCATAACGCTACCACCTCAGGTCAAACACAAAGTAATCAGGCAACGTGATTCGAAGATATGATTGGATCAACATCCAGCTTACTTTTCCAGCTATGCAGACATCTGGTCGGTTATTATTCATTGTCATTTGTTCAGATTAGAGTGAGCTGTTACTTATTTTTCAGTACCCAAAGCTAATTGGCTACCAAAAATAACATCGGCAACATATCCAAGGGACATATCTAAAAAAAAAAAAATTCAGTACACAGGAATGCAGTAATTGTACTTTCAGATTTTCCCATTGGCCTGATTACAATAACGTAGGATGACCAGTCAGGCCTAAAGCCTCCAAGGTCTGGTTTTGGTTGTTTGAGTAACACATGGATGGTAACACATTGGCATGAGTCAACATCCTGTTGAAACTGAATACATGCTCATTTTAAGTCATTCATTCGGCACATACAGGTTCATGGTCAAGTCCTACTACTAATACGGCAGTTAACTACTAACAGCAGCTGCGTGGCTAGCCTTCATTCAATTTAACTAACTAAAGTAATTGCTTTTTATAGGCATGATTGGATTGGAAACCTTATAGATGCAAATATGGTTCCCTATTTAGATGCTTACTTACAAGAGTAACGTTTAAGATCTCTACATGTTCATAAAAGTCTTTGCAACTGCACTCCCATCTGAAGGTCTAATGAAAATGATGAGATTTGTAATCCATCCCAGGACTGAAATGTGGATCAGATGCTGCTCTCCGGTACCAGACGCTAACGTGATGTGGATCTTAAGCATTATCTTGTGAGTAGTGGACCTCGTGGGAAGACTCGTAGCTTAAGAATCACGTTTAAAATGTAAAATCAATGCAAGAAAGAAAAACATTTTAAAATTGATGTAGATTATTAGTGAATTAGAAGAAACCATGTCCTGCTGATTTTTTTTAAATCAAAATTTGAGTGCCTTGTCTTATTTTGCTGGCCTCTTTATCTTGGACTGCTGTCACGTTTTGTAAAGAATGGCTATCACGCAAACACTGTAGAAATTATTTTTCTTTTTAATAATTAGCAAACTGAATTTGTTTGCTTTTGAGGTAAAACGGTGGCCAGTCAGCACTGATTTAAGGTGATACTTGATTTCGGTAGAATATTTTTATGAAGGATATGCACACACCTTGTATGATGATACGAGTAAGCATTAGACTGAGTCCCTCAAGGTCCCTTAACTAACCAACCACTGTTTTAGTTGGTAATATTATTATATTGTTTATGAAGGATGTAAATATGCAACAATTCAAAATATTCTACCAAAAAGAAATATCGGCATAGAATTTACAATGGAATCCTCCTGTTACTGCTTATCAATTCTTGTTGCGAATGTGAATAATTTATGTAGTTGTATACATTTTCAATTGACATCTGTATTTATGTTTTGTGTAAATTGTTGCAATGTCATTCACATGCATCATCCTTGTGAACCACTTGTCTTGAAAAAATAAAACACTGTTCATGTAAACTTCTTTATTTTTTGATTTTATTTAGGCCATTTAGACAGAGAACTGGAATGCTGCCTCTTTGTGCACACAATCTTTTTGACATTTTGATTGGTCCCAGGCACAAAACCCCGCCCCTTGTACCCAGTTTATTAAATATATGGGACTCGACCAACTGTTACGTACATGCCGTCCGTTGGACTACAAAGCTGGAGGCACCGGAGGGAGACCATTAACCGCTGTTTGGTGCATGAACCTTATGACTTTTATATATTTTATATTTCAAAGTGTCTTAAGTGCACTAGGTCTAACTGATAAATGCGATGTCCTTTCAGAAAGTGGGTCCGTCGTTAGGTCGTGCTTTGTGGAACAACGTTAATGCCGGTCGAACGGCTCTGAAGAGCTCTACACAATTTAATGAATTTTCCAACAAATGCGATGACAATATAAAAAGCCCAACCGGGCAGTCCACGGATAAAGGCTGCGGGTCTGCCGCGCAAACATCGAACCAGGGACCGCTGAGCTGCAGCGCGCCTCCACTCCCAGAAAAACGCCATGAAGTTGGTAAGAAGAGGCGATCCGACGGGTGCTCCGGCGGTCCTGCTGGGCGGCCGTACTCCCGTACCGCCGGGAAAGTGGACCAGAAGGCTCACCTGTGGGCTCGGTACAACGACACTAAACGTCTGGTTCACGGTGAGTGAGCGTGTTGCTCCGGTGGTCCTGACTCCTGACACGTAGTCCACAGGGCATCGTCTACAGCCGCCGTTTCTTTCCACGCTGACATTGCGCTGAGTCAGCCGTTCTGGGGAGCTGTGCACGCCAGCGGTTTGATAAACATCATGGTGTTGCTCACAGTAATGGCACCGTTCAGTGCATCATGGTTTCGGACCGTTCATTTAACCAAAAACCGTTATTTATTTATTTTTAACACTCGTACACGTAGGCATGTTTTTCAATGTGGTGTGCAATTAAACCGTCGACTTCTGTGGTTGATTGCAAAATACCTGCATAAACAAACACATTTTTGGCGACGAACAAATAAACAGATTTTACACTCGCTTGTCTAGACACTTGAATCATGGTGCTGCATGAATACAACAAAAACAAGTTTCTGCAACTTGAACCTTGACCTTTTATTTCAATCATATCAGAAGTTTCGCTCTAAAGTTGTTGTTCCTTCATCCACTCGGACTGGAACAGACCTGATCCCTCCTGGCGCCTGTAGCATCCTCAACCCCTCCGCCATCTACGCCAACAACGAGGTCAGCCTGGAGGAGGTGGACATCTACGGCTTTGACTACGACTACACCCTGGCCCTCTACTCCAACACGCTGGACTCCATGATCTACGACACCGCCCGGGACTTTCTCATTGAGCACTTCAAGGTGTGTGTTGAAATAGAGAGACTGATATAGGCGTTGTAAACTAACATGTACTTTATCACAATGATGATAATATATAATGTGATAATTATGATTTACTTATAATTTATATATATATATATATATATATAATATATAATTACTTTATTAAATGTTGAACATTGAATGAAACCAAATGACTCTTCTTTCATCTCAGTATCCAGAAGGTATCCACAAATACGACTATGTTCCGAACTTTGCAGCCAGAGGACTTCACTACGATATCCAGAAGGTAAATATCAATGGACACTATTTCCGGTGTGTGAGGGACTTGCTTCCAGGCTGAAGGATGTTGACGATAGCACAGACCTTTCATCAACCTCTCTCTCCCTCTGCAGGGTCTTCTGATGAAAATCGATGCATTCCATTACATTGAGCCTGGCACTGTGTATCGGTGAGTCAGCATCTTCTAGCATGTTCTACTGTTATATATTCAATATATTTGGAGAAAATCGAATTGTTATTGTTAAATAATTAATTTATTCAAATTCATTATTATAAGTTAAACCGAAACTTTCCATTGTGGCAATATTTTTTTGCATGATTGTCAACGTGGTATTATATAAGTCAGTACACAGCGAAAAAACCAACGACACAAATGGCCTCCAGGGGATCCTGGGAACGGAGACTTCTATGTGCTTATGTTTGTCTGGGACCTCAGGGGCCTGAGGCCAGTGCCGGATGAGGAGGTGGTGGAGCTGTATGGGGGCACCCACCACGTTCCTCTCAACCAGGACAGTGGCTTCTATGGCAAGGTGGGCTGGGGCTAGCTCCTTGTTTTACTACTGAATTAGCGTGTTGTGTTGAATTATGATACAAGAGATTCACAGCTCATAATGGAGTCTTTAATGAAATTATTTGATCGAAAACGTGCCTTCAAGTAAAAAAAGAACAGTTGGGAGAATGACAAAAAAAGTATTTTTTTGTTGGGTGTGTTTTGAAAAGTATTAAAAAGTGTTACTGCGCCTTTTTTTTTTTTTGGCCTTGGTTAAGTTGGCTCCTGTTTTTGTTCAGTTTTTTTTTGGTCGAAATTGTTGCAACGCAGTCATTCTGGAACCCAGACCTAGTGGAGGATTACATGGTTCACTGTCCTGAGGCATAGCAGCTCTCTGGCTTTAGTGTTACGTAAATCCGTCCGTTTCATTTCGTAATCCCAGTTGGCGCAATGTCAATGATTTGGAAGGTGTTGTTATGTTAATTAGAGTCTGTTAGAGGTTACAAAGTATATTTCCATGCCGCGTTATATTTTTTATTATAGTTTTTATTCTTAAAGTTATAGGCGACTCATTAAAGGACTCCTTGTAAATGTGGACGTTAGGGATAAGAGTTTTGGTTTGGATTTGAATAGTTTCCAAGCTTCGAAGGACTCTTTCTTGCCATCCCATGTGAAAAAACCTGCCCCTTCCAAAAAAATTTTTACTTGTAGACCTACATTTGCACATTTTTGGATTTGTTTTGTTAACTTCAAAACATCTCCATGGGTACTTGCACTGAGCAGTAGGGCACATTTCCACAACATTTAACTTGAATAGGTTGAGTGAGTATGTGAATGTGGAAGGGAATCTGGGTTTTAGGGGTGGGGAATGGAAAAGTGTTTATACTTTTGTTTTGTAAATATTGTGTAACAGGGGCCGAAGATGAAGCAGTTCATGGACGTCTTCTCCCTCCCAGAGATGACTCTTTTGGCCGTGGCCAATGATTACTTTATCTCTAACGGCATTGAATATGATCCTGTTCACCTCTACAAGGACGTCTCAGTGAGCACGAGTGATTTCTTTTTTATTGCTTTCTTCCCCCCCCCCCCTCCCTCTACCAGCTCATCCAGAGAGACTGAACTGACCCATTTCCTCTGACTGTATTTGTGCTTAAACTTGAAGTACTCCTTCAAGGAGTTTATTTTAATAGCGTACAAAAGGGAATCTGTGTATAAAAATACAATTTGTTGTTGTGCTTCAGGAGGCCATCGGCATGGTCCACATTAAAGGATTCATGTACAAATGGATCATGCAAGATCTGGGTAAGGAGTCAGCCCTCATCCAGCCGTTGCCAAGACCACACAGTACATTGTTGTTTGGGCTGTCCTCCCCTCTAGGTGGAACACTGTAGAACACTGCTTCTCTTCCATGTGTGCAGAGAAGTTCATTCTCAGTGGGGAACCGACCCGCGCTGTGCTGCAGCGACTGGTCAGCCACGGGAAGAAGCTGTTTCTCATCACCAACAGCCCCTTCAGCTTCGTGTAAGGGAGACCCGTGCGGTGAAGGATAACGGCATGACTGTGTTGAGTTGTTGACACAGTACCTGTGATAGCTGTCCGCTGGTTTGTGTTGTTTCCTCAGGGATAAAGGGATGGTTTACATGGTGGGGGAAAACTGGAGGGAATTCTTTGATGTCATCATTGTGCAGGCGGACAAACCCCATTTCTTCAATGACTGTGTTAAGTGAGTGAAACATTGTCAAATGTTTGTGAAAGTGTTTGATGACCAGGACCAATTATTAATCAAAATGTATTTATTTTCTGTCGTAACTCCTAACCGTGTCATCACTAGTTGAGTTAATGACGGCATTGTTCAGACCTTTCAGAAGCTTGGATAGCAACGGCGACCTTCAATGGGACAAGATCAACAGCCTGGAGAAGGGCCGGATCTACAAACAGGTGGGTGGGCTTCAACCTGTTTGTAAGACCCTACTTGGAGATCTTCTCTTTAACCTTTGTATTTTTGTTGCTGTTGAAAACTGGCCTTTCTGTTCAGGGGAACCTGTTTGACTTCCTAAGACTGACTGGTTGGAGAGGATCCAAAGTACTTTATTTTGGTGACCATCTTTACAGTGACTTGGCTGTAAGTAGCACCTTTTTTTATCTGAATGCAATCTGATGCTCTGTATACATTTTCAGCACCTATGGGTGTTTAGAAGTATGTGTTTTGTATTTTTCAGCATGTTCCCAACAACATTAAATGAAAACTTTCAACCTGGAGCCTATTTTCTGGGTCAAAGGGACTAATGCGGACAACGATTTTTTAAAAGTGGTCAGAAAATTGATCGAGAAAACGGGCTGCAAAGTAATCCTTTGGGGCAATAGCATCCGTTGATTTACGCCCTCTAAAAGTGCTTGTTTTCCAGGCTCAGATTATGTTATATCATTAAGGATACACAAAGATAAATTAAACTTAAACAACCTTTCACTTGATCACGGCCTGTTTTCATTGAGTCTGACACTCTCATCCGATGAGACAGTCAAGTTGATTCATGAGGAGAACGGTGGGAACATGGTGAGACTTGGAGAGCATACAGTTGGTTGGGTTGGAATATGGAAAGCCTAGTTAAGTGTTATCTAAACCATTCTGCTGATGGAGAGTTGAGGCTGGAATGACAATAGGAATCCTATTGTCCTGATATCCTGCTGCAACGAGATATCAGAGACTGACTTCTCCTTGAGCACGATTATTGGTTGGACTCCATAACAAACAGACTGTGATTAAGTGAATGGTTGGTCAAGCTTTAGTTCTCGTTGGAGATCCTTTCCAGGGATAAGGATATAATATAATCTGAACCTAAAGTTTCAAACGTGGTAATCTTTGCCATTATATTGTTTACTGAAAAAAGTTTAGAAAAAACAACGGGGTCAAACCCTATGTTTTTGCCATTCTCCCCATTGATCGATTGTTCCACTCAGGCGGTGTTCCTTTCATTACGTCTGAGTGCCTTTTCTGAGGCACTCAGACGCCACGAACAAAGGGCCCCAGCGGTGTCTGGACGTGTGGAGCTCTGTCTGGGCAGTTGACTGCGGTGTCCAAGAAAAAGTTGAGCTTTTTGGGACCCTCATAGTATAACGCCAGGATGTGTGCGGTAGCTCTGTCCGATCAGCGGCTTATTTAATGTCCGCGTGTGAGTGAGGGTTAGGCTTCCCTGACACCTATAGTGTAACTTTACAGTGTGTGGTTATAAACCATGGTGAGTTCACCGGCTCTTTCAGAGGACATACACTGGCTAGGCCGACGAGCTGGCTGTCGCCTTGCATAGCTGACGCCGCCGTTGGTGTGTGAATGTGTGTATGAATGGGTGAATGTCAGGCAATATTGTAAAGCGCTTTGGGTGGCCACTGGTTACAAAAAATGCGCTATATAAATGCAGTCCATTTACCATTTACCCTCATTTATGACTATAGCGGTTTTATCCTCTGACTGCCATATATGGTTTTTTTTTCTTCTTTCATTTTATGATTTTTTTGTGTGTGGGTGTTGATTTTCTTTGTGCAACTACAATGTTGTACAATGTGGAAATGTGATACTATGATCCATAAATTATCTTGACTGGTGTGGGCAGGACCTGATGCTGCGACATGGTTGGCGCACGGGGGCCATTGTGCCCGAGCTGATCCATGAGACCAAAGTGGTGAACACCAAACAGTATGCCCTGGGTCTCACCTGGCTGCAGGCCCTGACAGGCCTACTGGAGCGCATGCAGGTAGCCTGAGCACACACGCTGGGCCGTTGACTAATGCGCGGTACCGTTGTGCTGATGACCGTTGATGACACCGTACTATGCCTCAGATACACCGGGACCCGGAGTCACAAAAGGTTTTGCAGCAGTGGATGAAAGAGAGGGAAGAGTCCAGGTGAGCGCATCTCAAGTTTGTACTTGGATACGATTTCTTAAGCACATTGTGAGTGGAAGTGTTTCTCAACAGGTCTTGCCTCAGGAACCATCATGAATGTCATTAGTCATTGGGTCACCACCCAAAGATAAATCATTTATCCACAATATTGCGGTAATCAATAAATCCTGCATTTACTGCTAAAAACATTGAGCAAACAAAAATCTTCAACATTGATCCATGAGTTAGTTCATGGGCTTCTAGGATCAAGGTTTGGCATATGGTCTTCAACCCTCAAAGGAAGTGGGTCACAACCCACCAGTTAAGATCCACTGGTTTAGAGGCAATCTCTGTTTATTAATCAACACCACCCTCACTTACATTGTTCAGATAAACGATCACATGAGCTAATCATGTGTCTTTGTGTTACAGGGCGGTGACCAAAAACCTGTTCAACCCACAGTTTGGGAGCATCTTCAGAACCTGCCACAACCCCACCTACTTCTCCAGGCGCCTGTGCCGCTTCTCCGACGTCTACATGGCCTCCATCAGCTGTCTCCTCAACTATGACCTCTCGCACACCTTCTACCCCCGCCGTACCCCCCTGCAGCACGAGGCCCCCCTGTGGATGGACCAGCTCTGCACAGGCTGCATGAAGATCCCTTTCTTGGAGGAGATGGCTCTAATTCGCTGAACAGTTTGTCTATGACTTCTAAAGAGGTGCCCTCCTTCTATCCTACTGGTCAATTGCGCAATTATGCCCGCCTCCTCGCTGTAGTCACTAGAGGGCACCGTAGACCTAGTATTAAGGGAGCCCCAAGCTAGAGAGCTAATTTTAATGCACAAGTGAGTCATCGTGCTTTGGCTGTTTGTCATGCCTATCTATTGTGCAATCGGTGAGAGGAAAATACGACGTGTTATTTGTGCGTGCATGTACCGTTTTGTAATAAATGTTATTTTTTTGTGTTTGCTTATTTATTCTGATTTATAATTATCCTAATAATTAAACTATCTATTTTAAAACGGTGGTATTCAAATCAAGCATTGTCGGACGGGATCAACAGTTGTAGTCTTCGGGGGAAAAAAAAAAAAAGTAAGCTACATTTTGTGAGAGCGTTTTCAGTGGTCGTTCTTCCTTGGTTGGCGCTGCATGCATTCAGCATCCCGCCTCCCCTCCCAACACCTGCTGCACCTCCTGCACCTCCTCCTCATTCACACGCCGCAGACTCTCTCCCGAGGAGGTCAAGACAACCTGAACTTCTCACGGTTCGTACGCATGTTTCCAACGTCAAAGACAAGTAGGTCTATTTCAGTTGTCTTTAAAGACGTGAAATTCGTGCGAAAACAAATGACGTTAAGCCTTTTAAATAATTACGCACACGGCGTTGTCGAAGTGTTGAGGCTAGATTTAGTTAAACCTAACAAGCAGCCACGCGGTTCTCGCGCCGTCTCTTGTGTGTGTTTGTACACCCGCTGTTTATCTGCGTCTGGTTCCAACTTGAACTTTGAAGAGGCTCCATGTTAATGGTAGTTCAGCGGCCACAGGCTACACTGCGGAACTCATCACGATGTTGCATTCTGAATTACTTTTTTGAATTTGTTGATTGGAATGAGCCAATTTTTGTCATATGCATGTGGGAGTTTGTGATTTCACATGTCTTTACTTTTGGAATTGGATTTTTGTCAGATATGCAATATGATATGCAATTTTGGGTCTTCTCTGAATTGTGGAATATATAGGATGGGTTGTTATGTGTCGTCCTCACTGAAGCACTAGTGGTGGCAGTTCACTTTAACAGTTAATTGCTACAATCCCTTTTTTGTCAGCTCTACATTTCCGATAGACATTTTCATCAAATAGACATAGACGTACAATTGCCTCCTGTGGAGCCTACAAAATGTGCGTAGGTTCACAATTCAAACTCGTTCACGGTTCTCTGCCTTCACGGAGCAAATCTCAACTGGATGTGTCAACTGTCTGGAGGGGTTAAAAAAGTCTGAAGTTTGAAATTAGATTTAATGACCCATCTTCCAGAATAATTCATCTAGTCACTCAACATTATGTGCCGATGAATTTTCGTTCATGGGCAATGGAATCGTCCATAATTAATTAATCATCGTTACTCTCAACTTGAGGGAAAAACTCAGGTATTTTTTGATTGTCCGTATGATTTTCTATTTGAAGATAAATAGCCTCTGATTGTATATCATGATGCTGTGGCTCTTGATCTGTTGCCTATTAAGTTTTTATAGAGACATGACATTCGCCTTCATCCTCCATCACATCCCTCCCTCCCTCCATGCTCCGACCACATCCCTCCATCATTTTCCGCTCTATTTCTCCTCCTTTTCCCTCTGGTCGTTTTTTTCTTGCCTCCCACCTTTGTACCTAGTTGCACTCATTCAACGCAATTTTTTTTTCATCCTCCTTTTTTTCCTTGTGTGTGTTTGTGTGCGTGTGTGCGTGTGTGCGTGCACGTAGGTGTTGTTGGCACTGAAATGGTAGCGCAACGCGCTTAGCTTAGACCGACCGGGCTCTGGCAGACGCTCACTGCCCACTGCCGTCTGTTCTGTTATTCATTTTAATTGGGGCCCCATTACTTTTTAAAGCAGAGCACTGTTCGCATCTTTAAACAGAGGGGAGAGAGATAGTCCTTACACAGTTCGCCACTTTTGTCATCCTTGGATTTAAAATAGTTACAGAGAAGGAAGTAAAACCTTCGTGAAAACAATAGAGTCCTTGTTAATATCATGAGGGATCGGCCCCGCCGTGACCCCTGAGACACCAACAGGTAAAGGAATGATACTTCATGAAGGTGCTTGTTTTTTTTAGTTTTTAAGTTTAGTAAGTTTATATTTGAAGAGGTTACATAAGTCGACAGCTTCTCCTGGAAGTCTGTCAGACTGAGCTGTGACCTTTGAGGAGCTGCAAGTAAGCCAGGTGTGTGTGTGTGTGTGTGTGTGTGTGTGTGTGTGTGTGTGTGTGTGTGTGGGTGTGTGTGTGTGTGTGTGGGTGTG
>JAOPUD010000001.1:6750884-6763552 GCA_027122715.1 Trisopterus minutus
CCCTCCCTCCCTCCCTCCCTCCCTCCCTCCTCTGTTTGTAAAGGAGGCGTGTAAAGCAGGGAGGGGGGTGGGCCCTGGGAGCTGCCTGTCTCAAGACAGACAAGGCTCACACACTGAAAAAACAACAACCTGACACACTAGCACACCCACATTAAAATCCAAACCCACACACACACACACAGACGGTCGCACACACACACATGTGCTCACTCAGCGTAAGTGACACAAGTGCTGGCTCCACTCAGCGCTGGGCAGACGGAGAGTGTGCGCCACTGCTCCTCCCTGGTAGCCGGCATGCCGCAGAGGAAAAGGAGCTTCACGTTTGGGGCTTATGGAGGGTAGGAGCGATCACGGTTCATTTATAGTATGGTCACATACCTGTTTGTGTGTCTCTGTGGGTCTGTCTGTGTTGGTTTGTTTCCCGGCCAGTTATGGTTTGTCTGCTGTCATCTGTATGTGTGTGTATGTGTGTGTGCATACATCTGTTAGTGTGTGCGTGTCTCTCTAAATGCACTGTCATGTCTCTGGAAAAACTGTTTGTTTTTTGCGTTTTTTTGCGTTGATTTGGCCTTTTCGGTTGTTGTGCATTATCATTGTTGTTGTTGTTGTTGTTGTTGTTCCTCATGTATTCGTCCCTAACCTCAGCATGTATCATGGAGTCTGGAACGGCTAAGCTTTTGTGTCCAAGGTGCAGAAAGTAAACTGGGCTGTGGAAGAAAAGTTGTATTCACGGCAGATTGTTGTGAGTTATAAATAGAAATAAATCCAGTTTAGTGGCATGCAGCTGCAGATGAGGGATGAGGGGTGAGGGGTGTCAGTGACGGACATGAAGATAATAAACACTGATATTGATAGATGGCACAGCACTTCTCTTACACACACACACACAGTAACACACATGCACACACGCAAACTCACACACACACACACACACACACACACACACACACACACACACACGCGCATATACAGTCACATGCAAACACACACACAGTAACACACACACACACACACACAGACACACACTTACAGTCACATACAAACACACACGGCTACATACACATGCAAACACACACACACACACACACACATACACACACACACACACACACACAGTCACACACACATATAGAAACAGGCAAGCACATACAGTCATTCAAACGCTTACTCAAACAACCTCAGAACTCAATCATTGCTGTTTGCTCTCCATCCTGTCAAGCATTTTGATTTTGGTTGGTTTGTTTACATTGGGTCACTACTTGCACACACACACACACACACACACAAACACACACACACACACACATGTTCACCCATAGGATGTGTATGTGTGCAGTCATTATTGTGATTGACTACTTGATAATGCCGGGTTGTTCACATGACTTGCAGTGTGTGTTATGAATATGATGTATTTACAGAAGAAGTATGTATGGAAGACCCTGTGGTGCTCTGCTATACTGTGTTCATCACATCACTGGCTCAGGGGAGGTCATAAATTTATGAACTGTGTGTCCCGTGCTGTGGTGATGAAGCCACAGTAGACAGTAGACAGTATACAGGATACAGGATACAGGGCCAAACTGGTCCACAGAGCTACAGGTGCGCTGTGGTTGAACCCTGAGCACTTGTACTTCATGGGCTTTGGAATGTATGTGTGTGTGTGTGTGTGTGTGTGTGTGTGTGTGTGTGTGTGTGTGTGTGTGTGTGCGCACTCGTCTGTGCCCTGCCTTTATAGGTGTGTGTGTGTGTGTGTGGGTTGGTGCGTGTGTGTACATGCCTGAGTAGGTGTGGTTGTATGTGTGTGTTTGTGTGTGTGTGCGTGTGTGCCTAAGTGCATGTGCGTGCAGTCAAGATTTAAGCTGAGATACACCCATCTAGATGAGGTGATAAATGGAACATTAGGAACCAGTCCTTCTGTTTACTTCCACACAGGAGGCTGTTGTCTCTGGGCTTGCTGTGTAGCCAGTGGCTGTGCTCATTGAACTCAGACTGTATGAAAAATATGCACGTAGCGTGACACCCATTGAGACCATTCACCCGTTGGTTTTACACACAACCTTTCTGAAGCCTTAGATTTGGACTCCGGGGCGCCGCCATTGCTGGATCTTTTTCCAACGGAAACGATCAATATTTGGCACGCCGAGGGCGGGAGTTGAATGGCTGCATCACAGGAGACTGTGGCCAAAGCTAATTCATGTTCAACCATTAATAACCTTTTCAATTAATTATACAGTCAAACCGGGACCTCCAATAAAACATTTGGAGATGAACAGGCCGCTGATATCCTAATGTAACGAAGAGAAAATGTAATCACGTGTTTCCCATTGACTTAGAGCCGTGGCGGGTCTTTTTTGCATCTGACCACCTCGAGCCACCTGCAGTCCGCCAGGGCTTCACGCGCAAGCGTCATGACTGCCGCCTGGTTGCACCTGGCACAGTGATAGGTCATGCTGAAACCCTGCTTTAGGCAGGTGGGCCGCCCCCTAGTGCACTGTGGTGCATATGGTGGTACGTTGAGGAATGCAAAACATTACGCGTGTTATAGGCCTCACACAGCGATGGGACATACAAAGCCTTTGCACGTTTTTTGATGTTGTTTTGTTCAAATGCATGTTGAGCCACTTATCTTGTTTTAGCTTTTTTCTTGACGTTTCTTTAATGATTTCACACGTCTTCTCAAACGTCTCCTCGGGCAGCCTGCTTTCATCTCTCCGCCTCAAACGTCTCTTTATGCCTCGTCGTTTTTTGCGCTCTGCATATTTGTGTCCCCAAACGTATAGACCCTCACCTCATTACCAGTGCATTGTGGATAGACAGGGCAGTCATCCTTTCAAACAGAACCCCATAGCTCTGTCTCCTCGTTTCCGCCTGTACCCACTTGCAACTTTTACACCATTTCGCCTCGAGTGTGTCTCAAGAGACAAAAACAACAAAACAACACTTTGTGTGTCTTCTTATTTACACTTCAATGGCCCTGATATCCTTAGCCAACGAGGCATCTTCCGTGTCCCTTTCCGCTTGCCCTGAGCTCATTTTTTTTTCGCGGCGTCTTAACGGAAAGAAGCAGGCGCCTGTGTGTGTGACATCAGGTCCAACAGCATTCCCCATTGTCCTCTAGTCTGCAGCGGGCCAGCAGTTGGAGTTGGCTCTGGGCGGTCAGCTGATGGAAGGAGGCAGGAGACTTTACATCCCTGAAATGAATGCTGCATACCTCTAGGATGAATATCTCGTTGGGCTCATCATGAAGAGTTCCTGCCTAGTACAGGGCAATAATGCATACACAGTTGGAACACAGGCACAGTGGGCCTATACTTGTTTGCGTTTTTATGTTTATGTTTTTTTCATCTTCCGAGAGCTCTCCCAGGAGGTCGGTTTGAGCCCTGATGAATATTTAAAGATTAGACCGCAGAAAAAACACACAGAGTAAGTGTTTTTGCCTGATAAAAGTACAGGTTTGCATGACAAAAGATGGCGGATGATTAGACCGCAAGGCAGGGCCTCTTGAGAATAGGAGGACATTTTACGAGTGCCGTAGTGGCGCAGCGGCCAAACAAACAGGATATGTAGGGGAACCAGAGGGCTCTTCAGGCTCCATTCAGCCAAGTCCTACTTCCATATTCACTCCGACATTCACGCTCACTTTCATATTCATCCAGACAATGGAAATCCGGGGCCGCCGTGGAACAAGAAAGGCCCTGTGTGCCCTGTGGTGTGTCTGTCCCCCTCGCCTGCTGTCCGCTCTCCCGCTCAGGTCCTCCTCGACTCTCCTCTCTGGAGCGGCGGTCTGTTGTAGACCTCTCTCCAGGAGCCGGCTAATGAGCGACCGCAAACGTCCGTTTGAGGCTTTTCTTTCAAACAGGTGTCCAAGTGTTGTTGTTTTTATCATCCCTCACGACAACTAGGATACTTTCCGTTGTTGTTGTTTCCCTTTGTGTTTGTCATCTATAAGTAAAGAGCGGTTGGGGCTGGCTGAAGTTGCTAACCGTTGGACCTTTTTGAACAGCAGTAGAATGTAGGTTATGTGACTGACTCGCTGTCAGCATTGCTCCAACCCGCCAATGTGTGAGAGTGTGTTGTGAGTCTGTTGACAAAGACTGGATGTCAGTGTAGACCTATGGAGCATGAATGAGGTGATTCAGCTCAAGTCGTTAATTCACCCCTCATCAATGGAGTGATTCAGCCCACGGTGGGCCTGGGTACAGTAGATAGTCCAGACACAAGGCTGCTCGGCTTTTGTTAGCAAGAGCCATTCTTATTTTCAGCAACAATGAGGCAGGGTAGCTTAAGAAGTCTATTGCTTGCGTTGGGAAACACATTGAAAGTCTACACTATGACCCATGTTGGAGGATAGGGGTCCAAGAATTAACTCACAATAATTAGGCTTTATTGGGTTGTGATAAATTAAGATTATATTTTATTTCCCCAAATTACCCTAAAGCACAAACTTGCTAAACTCAAAATCTGATTTATTTCATTCTTGGTTCTCAGGATTTAATTCTTCATCAATTAATTGAATGCCTCTTCAATTAATTGAAGAGGCTTAAAGGTGTGATAAGTAATAAGTAGTAAGTAATTTCTGCCACGTGGGGTCTCAATTAAAACAAAAGAACAAGGTTGTTTTGTGACATGGTGTAGTAGTGTGGGATCTGTTGTCTGTGGGGGAGTTGTAATTCTTCACCCCCATTGCTGGTGCAAGTCTAACTGATGGGAACCTGTTCACTGACGAGGTAACATATACAGTATTAAAGTTGTTCTCCCATTCATTCATGCTGTATTATTATCCTAATGAAATAGCCATCAGATGAGTTGGCTACCCAGGCATCTCGTTACCCAGCGTTACGTTATGTGGAAATCAAATTCAATTATGGGCTAGCCCAGAACTGTTATAAGACTGTTATGCGTGGCCTAAACAAACACCTTTTTGAGGTGACCGTTGTTGTTGTATGGTTTTACCGTTACTGTTATACCGTACCATGGGCCCGGTGGCTGGCAGCCATTACTTGTTATAGTAGCACAACGTAGTAAGGTTGATCGATATTCAAACCTCACTAAATGAGGTCTCTACTGCTTACTGTTCACCATGTTTCCCCAGGGGTGAGGGGCTGAAGGGGGGGGGGGTGGTGTGACGCTAATGACAGGTGACCAGATGAAACGCACCCTTACCCTGCATAAAACTACAGCTCCCTGGTGTTAACACTGTCGAAAAACATTGAAAATGCTAAAAATCATAAAACAATGTCTACTTATACCTTTAAAGGTTACTATTTTCATTATATTGTGTTCATATAGGCAAAATCCCCTTAATGTGTTTGCAATAAGAATCAACTAGTTCCCAGAAAACATTTGATAGTCCTACCATGTATTTGATACATGCCCTAGTAATCGTGTGTATAGATGCTGTGTAGAGATAGGTGTTTTTTCAAGTTTCTAGTGTAGAAAACAAGCAGCCATGTTTTGTGTTTTTATCATGGGTAACCGTGACCAGGTTCAACGGCCAGTACGACGCTGGGCCAAACATGTTGACACCAACCCTCAACAGGAACCTGGCTGTGCTTTTTTTTAATGCCAAAATAATAGACGGTTTGTAGCACATTTATCTTACCACAGACTATTTCTTGTTCTGACTTTATCCTTGAATCATGGCACACCCTGGTTGATTTCACTTGACGGGAATCCTCTGTAACACGAGAATGGGCGAGACCAGCAGGAGAGGCTGAACACAATATTATCCTCAGTGCAAGGTCTGTCCGGGAAAACCCTGGCCCTGTTCGGAACATCGACAGGCCGTGTACGCATTTCAGTTTTATCTCTTTTTCACCCAAGGACAAGAGTTGTGGGATCATATGAGACGTAGCGGTGATTTATGAGCCCACATGTCATGTCGGTCAGGCAGTGTGACGCATGGGCAGCGGGACACCCCGCCCATGTGGAGCGGGGGAGAGCAGCGGCAGAGTGAGGCGGAGGCCCTACGGGGCGTCACGTGGAGGCCCACTAATAGTCTCCTTCTTCACCTATAGCGTTCAGAACGACAACCGATCCACTGTGGAGCGGCAGCTCAGCTCCGAGGCTGATTCATCGTGACCCTTAGGCACGGCCGAGCCGTCTGGTGCAGCAGGCCCCCTGACTTACTTATCTGGAGGAGGAATGCTTTATTGGGTTTTCACACTATTACCTTCACCGTAACCATAACCACTGCATTATGTCCACCTTATTATAATAATTATAACTAAAATAATACAAATAATAATAGTAAGTATTACTATTATTATTACTATCCTTATTAGGTAACGTGTTATGTTAGGGTCCTTGTAGTAAGCCTTGGTTAGTATAGTAGACTAGTAGTGCTGGTCGTAGTACTAGCACGGGAGCATGTCGCGGCGAACCACAAACCCTTCCTGTTTCTTTTGAAGCCTGCTGATTCCTCCATAATAGAGCAGAGGGCCGGCGTGCTCCGCTTCCCCCGGTGGGTCATCTGATTCCTGGGAAGTTGTTCATGACAATGACTCCGGTAGAGCGGGCAGACTCATCCCATCTGGGGAGACCTGATGCCTGGAACAGATGAGGAAGAGGGCTGTGATTCCCAGCATGGGTCCCCGGCTGCGTCCGGGGACCAGGGAACCCCCCCCCCCCCACACACACACACGGGGGGGGGCGGGGGTTGTTGCAGGGATGGGCTGGAAGTCCCCGCTGCTGACAGAGGTCCGGCGCCCTTGAGACTTATGAGACACTTGGCCAAAGCTTCCACAGCATGGGGGGACAACAAGAGGTCGAGTCAGAGACCAGAGACAGCTGGCCGGGCATTGCGAGACATCCAATCCTATATATATTCAGTGAGATGAACCGAGCATCGACCTGGAACAGCATACCTCTGCCCCCGGTCCGCTGTGGAGCTCCTAGTGAACACAGAGCTCATGTTCATGGTCATGTGTGCTGCACAGTGGCTCGCTGGCATCAGCAGTAAAGAACACCCCGTCTATTTATGAGAAGGACTTCATTGAAATCGATGGGGACGCAGGCAAGGCAAAAAAAAAGGGATTACTTTACCATGAACACAATACTTTTTTCGTTTTTAGTAAAAAAACAAGCAAGGCTGTTTAGAGAGAAAAAGGTAACGTGAGGTCAAACTCAAGTTTGACGTTTTGTCACTGTGAACTGGTAACTATGTAAGAAAAAGTGTGATGTTTTTTCCTCCCACAGCTCCATCTCCTGGCTATTACGCGATATATACACCGTACCGTGCACTGTTGGCTTCTCTATCAGGGCAGTGACGACACACTAACACAAACAGACACACTAACACAAACAGACACATTAACACAAACAGACGCAGGCAGTTCTGAGTTGATATAATCGGTAACCAATGTCAAAGAAAGAAGAGCTTAAATAGAGTTAAGGGACAAAGCGGGACAAGTTGAATTTGTCCTGGAAACACCACACAGCTTTGTTCCTTCCTGTTTGGAAGTGCTACATCGGCAGATGGCGTGAGCTGTTTAGGATAACTTTCACTCCTAGTTGCCATTATTTTTTTCTTTCTAACAGAGCTTCAAGCAACGGGGCAGTTGGCTGTCCACTTGTTCACTTGATTGAAAAAAAAAAATATTATTATATAATTATTAGTTTTAAAAAAACAAGCACAGTGAAGTTAAATTGAAGAATGGCAGAGAATGGTGGAGTTGAGTAATGGCATCACTTTAAGGTCAAATATGTTATTATTTAACGTATCTACTGTTGTTTTAGTTACTTAGTTGAACAGGCATTATTCTCCATTATGGTCATTATTAAAAACATCAGAAATGTAATGGAAATTAGTGATTTAGACCTACATCAGTAAAGTACTGCATATGTCCTTTTATCATGGTCTAACCGTCCTCTCTACGTTTGCAGGGTGGATAAAGCGTTCTCCAAGGCCAGAAGCATATGGTGAGTTAATATTTCATTGTATTCCCTTTAATGCATTTTTAATTAAGCCTTGAGGTTGCTATAAAAAATGAGCACAGACAAATATTTAGCTTAAAGCTGTTCAAGCATGGCCATGGTTGTGAGCAGAAAGTCAACATTTTTAACCGCAGTACAATGACTTGTATGTGTCTGACGGTCAACGGTAAGTCTCTGCGTTGGTCCAGTGCTCAGGTGTAAGTAAGATAAACGAGCCAATGACAGGACAGGGCTGCACTCAGCCAGCACACCAGATGGGATACACAGGTGGGACTTACATTCCTCACTCACACACTCAAACCCATAAGCACACGTACACTCACGCGCACACGCACACACAGACAGACACACACACACACACACGCACACACGCACACACACGCAAGTTAAACAAAAGTTTGCATCATAAAGAAGCCCCCCACTCCGGCGGCATTCCTACTCCTGTTGTCACGGCAACCTGCGACAGGTATAGACTACCTCTGCAGTGTTGGCAAAGGCTTGAGGCACGTGGATCCTGCTGGGCGGCTGAGCAAGCAGCACCGCCTCAGATGGGCCAGTGCTCCTCCTCCTCCTCCTCCGCCACCTCCTCCTCCTCTGCCACCTCCTCCTCCACCCAGAACGTTCCTCTCCTTGGGGTCACGGGTGGCTGGCTCCCACCTCCGCCCTCCGAAGGATTGCCGTGGTTCACCTCCTGCTCCTCCTGCCCCTAGGAGAGAGAGGGAGAGAGAGAGAGGGAGAGAGAGGACGACTGCTACTACTGCAGCAGCATGGACCAACGCTGAAGGTTGGGCGGTGAGGAAGAGGAGCAGCTAACAGCGAGACGAAGGGGGCTCCTGGACGTCGGCTCAAAAGAAATGAATGTACCCGAGCTAATGACATAATCTGATCAGGGAATGAGAAGGAGCACAGGAGGGTGATACAGTGAAGCATCTGAATGCTGATTTAGAAATGGCTGCGTGATTGTATTAGCATTGCGGCGGGTCCTTTTAGCCAGGGCTGATGAAGAGGAGGCACGCTTCACAGAGGAAAGAGCTTCATCTTAACGACAACCCCCCCAGAGGATGTTCACCCATTGCCACACAAGAGACCACTGCTGTCGTATAATTAAAAAGGGTGAGCATCTGTGAAACAGTAACCAACAGAATCAAGAGAAGAAGAAGCAAAGAGTATTAAAAGAGAGGAATTAGATAAGAAAGTTATTTCCCTCCTACTTAAGCCAAAACAGAGAGTCTATCTGGGAGAGCCAGAGTCAGAATTAATGTGAAGGGGACCTGCGCATATGAGCCGGCTATAGGATCAGCAGTCAGTGAGGAATTGTTAGGTTAGCTAAGACTCTTTACAGCAAATAACTGTGAGCAGCACGCAGCTCGCAACATGCCCTGTATCGGAAAACCTAGGAGGTTTTGGTGAGTTCATTTTTTGAGTTGAAAACATTTTACTAAACTTTTGAACTGGTTTGTATATGCTCAACCAACAGCAGCTTTTGATAATACACAAAAAATGGATGTTGGGTAATACTTAATGTTGTTATTGTATGAGGCCTTTGTGCGGAGAGCATCTGTTCTCACTATAATGTTCAGATCCCAACTCCCTGTATTTGTACGTGATCCTGAGAGAAGCGATGAGACCCTGACTTTTGAGACTTTATTTCCCACTGGCACCAGACCACAGTTATACACAATGTGTTGCCATTGTGATGTTGCTGTAATGTTGTGATGTTCTCATGCTTTCCATGGAAAGAGAACTCTCCTTCTGGTTTCCCACCTTCAGAGGTCATCAGAGAGTATTTGATCAGGCTGGGATGTTTGCTGGAGACACGGCCTCCAAATACGTATGATTGTATTCTGCCCAGTCCAGAGTGGATGTTTGCTCATGCAGGAGTTGCCACTGTTCTGAGAAGGATTGTGTATTTGATTTCAGCATTTCATGCCATTATTTAAATGTGTTGTTTTTTCCTGCATACATTGAATATCCCTTCTTGTGGATTACAAATGATTATTTTCTATTCTTCTTGCAATTTTTGGTCAGTAAATTGAGAACCATGTAGACTGTGGTCTCACGATACCAGCCAATCAGATATCTCGTTATTTGTGCTTTCCAGTGACTTTGTTTAAGTATTTATAACCCAGGAGAAGAAAAAATATTTGGCACTACAGTGTTCACAAGCACACACTTGTACTGCATACCAACGCCCCAAAATCAGAGCCACCCTAAACTTTTGATTGGTTCTGCAAAGTCGATTTGTTTAATTGTTTAAATTGTTTCCACCCATTTTTTGAAAAACTAAAGCTGGCAGATTGTTCTCACTCTCTAAACGAGCGAGGCATTTGGAGACTGACTTGTCGGTCTACGTAGACAGTAATGAGCTTCATCTTCAAACTTGGTCTCGGATCAGAGAGGGAAGACTGGAGGACTGTAATTGGTTATTGGACTGTAATCCTGATCTTGCTTGACTTTCCTGTTTTAAGGAAATGGGAAAGGCTGGTTAGGATGGATGACAATAGTGAAGGATTGCATAAGTAGCTGTTTATCTCTCTCTCTCTCTCTCTTTCTCTCTCTCTCTCTCTCTCTCTCTCTCTCTCTGTCTCTGTCTCTCTCCACACACACACCCCCCCCCCACACACACACACACGCACACACACACACACATACACAAACACACTCACAGAATGGATTAGTCAGGCCTCGCGGCCATTGTACAACGTCCTGTCCATCCATGAGGATAACTGCCATGCTGTCCGGGTGGTTCACCCAGCCTGCCCTCTGTCAACTCGCCACACAGACAGCGTAAGAGCAGGACTCTCACATAGTCCAGCACCATGTTAGCACTTCCGTGATGTCCCCAATGATAGTCTGCAGTCCCTTTGTCTTATGTCAAAGACAGAACCACAAGGCTGGGCGGAGCACCAGCCAATGCACAATGTCACTTTTTTATTGTCTTTCTTTATTTTTTAAGAGAATCTTAGTCCATTGATCACAGAAAGAGTATAGTCTGATACAATTATGCCAGTAAATAAGAAAATAATCTAAGGCTGAGACAGAGAGGGCAGAGGGCAGAAGGCAGACATACTGTACATATGGTTAGTGAGGCACAGTGAGGGTGTGGTTGGTAACACTGTGTCTCTGGGCAGCTGAAGGAACCGGATCGGAACAGGTCCAATTAGGAGTGAACACTAAAGCACAACATATAGGAGATGTTAGACTCTGTGCAGCTTGCCAGTGCCATTGGGGCCAGAGTCTGCTCCTCTGTGGTGTTGGTTCAGTGTCTGCCCTCTAGTGGAAGTGTTTGCATACATACCTGCATGTATTATGAGAAGTCTGGCTCTCTCACCTCAATCTCTTCAGCTGATGACGAGAGAGGTAGAGAAGTCACCTCTCAGCCTCAACAAGGCTGTGTTGCTTTGTTTGTTGTTTGATTCGATTTGCCTGGGATCTGACCTTCATAGTTACATTGTTATGATTGCCAAATGACCATGTATTTCATATTTGTTCTTATGTCTCTGAACCACTGAAGACTAAGATCGAAGACATTCTCAAATCCTCGAGCCGTTTCCTCTGCGCCCTCTTGAGTCAGACTGCCTGATATTTTTCAAGGTGTCATTGCGCCCAGAGTTTCCTGTCGGCGTACAAGGGTTTGCTGTGAAGTGTCGGTGTGCGTGACTTCACTAGACATTGAAGCCGGGCCTCGCGTCTCCTCACACCCTCACGCGCTCCTCTGTGCACGTCGGACCGAGTCGTCTGGAGGCTGGCGGACACAGCCAGACAGCGACCTGTCGCGTCCAATCAGCACACACCGTCTCTGTGCCATCTCTCTCTCGGGGGCTGTCCGACCGAATACTGAACCCAAAGTAGACGAGACAGCTCAGACACCCCGGCTTCTCCTTACCGCCTGACTCCTCGATAATCCAACACTTGCACAAAAGGGTTTCAGCATGGAGCCTGGATCAAAGCAGACCTATGGAGACAAGCTGTGGTGACATCTCCTGTTTCACCTTGTGTCACGCTCGGCGACGGCACGTTCACGGGACGCTGCCCGGACTTGTCTGCCTCCCTGTAGTAAGAGGTTGATTTCTCACTGCGGTAAAAGGATCAGGTGTTGCCGTGCTGGGGTGGAAATGTCTTGGAAAAGATGTGTTGACATGTGTGTCGGGGGGTCTCCTGGTGCCGTCCATGATGATGATGATGATGAGGCTCGTGATGGTGATGGTGATGGTGATGGTGATGATGATAATGATGACAGTACTGATGGTTGTGGGCATGAAGATGATGATGATGGTAGTTATGTTGATGGTGTTGATGAACAGGATGGTTGCGTTGATTGTGATGGCGATGATGATGATGATGAGGATGATGATATGATAATGGTGGTGGCGATGATGATGAGGATGCATGTGATAATGAAGCTGAGGATGATGGTGTTGTAAGCCGGCAGACAGCAGATGCTGAGGCCGTCCCCCGCGCAATCCCTCTCTACTTCCTGTTCCCATTTGTTGGGTGCCAGCTCTAAACCTCTCCTGTGGGATTAGAGATGTAATCCATTTTCCTGCACTATGCCGGGGTCTTATCTTTACTGCAGTTGTTGTTGTTGACATTGTTATCTGATTCCCGTGGAGGATGTGCGCTGGCGGGATGTGTTGGCGAGCTCCATCAGGGTTGTAGAGTTTAAACCAGTATTATGCATTAGCGACTCCCCCCCCCCCCCCCCCCCCCCCCCCCCCCCCCCCCCCCCCCAA
>JAOPUD010000001.1:6884170-6895936 GCA_027122715.1 Trisopterus minutus
GGGGAGGCAAGGTATATTCAGTGGCTATTGAAATGTAGAACAACTTTTCAGATGTGGTTACAATTTTCAGATGTGCTAACTTTTCAGGTGTACCATTCCGATGTAATTAGACTTTACAGATGTAGTTCAACTTCATGAAGTTTAAGAGGATGATGGTTTGATTTTGATATGCTAGAGAGTTAGAGAGAGAGAGAGAGAGAGAGAAAGAGAGAGAGAATGGGAGAGAGAGAGGGATAGGGGAGAGAGAAAGCGAGAGCGAGAGCAAGAGAGAGAAAGCGAGAGCGAGAGCAAGAGAGAGAGCGAGAGAGAGGGAGAGCAGGAGAGAGAGAGAGAGGGAGAGCAGAGCGAGTGAGAGAGAGCATATACAGTTCTCTGATATAAAACGGATCAAATGATCAATAACTACTGTTTAACTAATGGTATACATTCATGGCAATCACGATAGTTTCAGAAATCATGGGCCCAAAGAAAATCCAACGTCATTCATGTTGAAAAAGTGTTTAAGTTGTTTCGGATTTATGTAGTCCATCCAGAGAATACTTCTCAACCCAATGACAGCTCTCTCCATTGCCCTCTCCTATGTGATTGATTGTGAAGAGATGGACTTCGACAGGAAGAGGGAGCTGGCAGTTAGAGGAAGATTACCGAAGTAGAAATCTGAAAAAAACTGAAATAATGGAAAATCTAATACTGGGTGCAGATTTTGGACTGGGGCATATTTTGTCTGTGATAATGACTATCTGATTAAATAACGTCTTTAATTTACATTTCATAGTTGCACCTGTGTAAAACAGTGAATATAAATGAAGTGAATTCACTTTAATTGTATAACATGGTAAATGGACTGCATTTATGTAGGGCTTTTCTAACCAGTGGTAACTCAAAGCGGTTTACAACATTGCTGAACATTCATCCATTCTTGCAAACATTCACACATTAACACACCAGCGTTGGTGTAAACCATGCAAGGCGACAGCCAGCTCGTCTAGAGCAGTCAGGTTTAGTTGCCTTGCTCAGGGACACCTCGACACTCAGCAAGGAGGAGCCGGGAATCGAACTAGCAACCTTCCAGTTACCAGCCAAGCCCCTCTACCTCTTGAGCCTTGTGCCACCCTTAGACAGGTTTATGTTTTCTCTTGTTTCTGAAAACCAGTGAGGGGATTTTTGAAAACCAGTGAAGAAACTAGTGAACCCTTTTTATGTAACCATTTATTTTCTGTGTGGAAGTTTTCATTCATGCTGCCTTCCAGTATACATGTTCTGTGTCCTGAAGTGTGAAAAGTTGGGTTGCATCAATATATGACCCAACTTTTCCCACGTTCTCAAGTCATGAATGGATTACACAACGTCTGACTCATCAAACTGGGAGTCAGACTGTCAGAGGTCCTGCCTTGTAGGTCTGAACCGTGTGAAACATTTGTTAAATGAATCATGAATCTTGTTCATGGCTGAATACGTTACAGCTTTCTTAAGCACAGCAAAGAACACACACACACACACACACACACACACACACACACACACACAGACTCGCTGTCAGGCATTTGCACTGTTAAGAGTTGTTTGAGGCTACACCACCAAGAGCGGTGTGTGTACCTAGTGAGGTCGAGAAGACCACATCTAGACATTCATCTCCAGCTTACATGGCCCAGGCAAGAAGGGAAAAGGTCAGGGAGATCCCATTACACTTTCATGACAATCATTTATTTATTTTGTCAAGTAAATCCAAACAAAAGTGCCTTGGAGCTGTCCAGAATGCAAACAGGGGGGTAATTAGAGACGATGGAAAGGCCGAAGTCTCCTTCTCCGAGTGTATTCTGCCCTTTGTGCCTGCTTTTATCACAAGGAAAGAGAGTTGGAGGTGGTGGAGAAGGTGGACGAGTTATGGTGGAGGACATGTTGTTGGTGGTGGTGGTGGAGGGTGTGCTGGTGGAAGAGGGCTGAAGGTGGTTTTGTTGGGTTTGGTTTTGTTAGTGGGGGGGCGGTGGAAGGGTGATGGTGCCGGTGGAGGGTGTTTTGGCGGAAGAGGGGCGGTGCTGTTGTTGTTTTTGGTTGCGTTGGTGAAGGTGGGGGTGGAAGAGGGGTGGTGGTGAGTAAGGTGGGGAGTTTGTGGTCATAATTGATGAAGCTGAGCATATTGTGTGCAGACTCATGTACCGGGTGTTTGTGGCGGACCCCCGGTGCTCCAGCTCAGGGCTTGGTGTTTTCACACAACCCTGGAGGAAAAGACAGGCGAGCTCAATGTTAAATGTTTGGTGACACAGCTCACTGATTGGTGGACAATAAGATCATGTTTTCCAGACATTGTTTTGATTGTCTTATCATTTTTTTTTTTTTTATCATTTTGATGCTTGACAGAGGTTTAGAAATAAACATGCAGAGCTATCTAATAATCTTCATGAACTTACTTACAATGTAATGACGTCAATATTATAGACACGCAACTGTATTATTGCATCAACGAGTATCAGAGTATTTTTGTAAACGGCATGCGATTGATGGCCGTATTGTTAGAAACGGCAGCGGCATGGCTCTGTTTACATTCATATGATAACCGCTCTCTTCTTAGCGTGTCGCTATTAAATATTAGCCGGTTTTCAACGTCCCAGACTAATTAATACGTGAGCTTCTTATTAAACAAGCAGCAGGGATGTGTGTACAGTCCCCTGCTGTGTACCGTCTCTCTACCACTGGACGAGTTTCTGGAATTCCCCACAAGAGATGAATTACATACAAATTCATTAGCAAATCAAAAGCATAAAATAAGTATGATATTTAGTTTGGTACAGTGTGATCCGTCATTATGACAATGTTTTTCTATTTTGTCTTTGTGAAATACTGGTATTTATTCGAAGACTTGTTGTAATGTAATGTGGTATTAGAGAAAGCATGTGGGTCATTATACACAGACAAGCATTCTGTGATGCATTGCAAAGATTGTCTGAGATAATATTAAATCCTTATTGTACCGAGGAAATTAACTTTGACTTTTTAGATGATGAACACTCTACTGTCAATTCTGTCTGTATTCTCAGAGAGTTTTGATAATTTTTCTTGCTACTATAATCTGTATCATCTTATTTTCTGTGAAAAAAGGTTGCTTTTGTTTTGAATCAAAGACTTTTAACAATTAACAGACTTGATCAATTAATATTAATACATCATAATCCCACAGTAGTAATTATGAATATAATCACACAACAATTAGAAATATATGAAGCCTAATTAGGAATATGTTCAATAAACCTCACTGATTAAACTCCTACATTAGTAATAGTTGTATTGATTTACACCTCTGTTTAATGTTTATTTTATGGTAGGGCTCAAAGTCCTCTCTGTGTATAAATTAATGACATTGTTTAAAATCGTAATGCATGATTTTACTTTACATTCCGTAAATCTCGAGGTTTATTAGGTTTATTCCAGGTCCATTACTCACTAATATCTAGAAACTCAAAGTAAGTAAGTATATTTTTAATACCCTAGTCTGTGTCAAATATGTTCTTTCAATAAACACCACTTTTGTAAATAAAAAAATTCAGTTTATTTTATTTTAATTATTTTATTATTTTATTTTTATTTTATAAATATATACAATGAAATAATCCAAATCAATTGAAACAAATAAGATATAAAAGAATATACATATAAACACGACAACAAGACTACACCTAAAACACTAATGCACCTCCAGCATGTCCTCCTCAGCCAGCAGTCCTGATGATATCAGCCCCGGTGTGGGCTGATATCATCCTGGTCCTGGGGGGGACGAGAGGGAGGCTCCTGAGTTATCTCAAGCAGCACGCTGGTGCTGCTGCTGCTGCTGGGGTCCAGGGGGCCTGCATGCAGCCCGTATAGCTAGGGGCCAGACATGAGAGTACTTAATATCAGATCAATGCCATCTCAAAATCGAACTGGAGAGAGGCACTGGGGTCTGCCGGTATAGGCTACGCTAATACATTACCGGACTAGTTTCCTCCGCGAAAACTTTCGGAAGTGTTGTGAAAAAGATTAATTTATCCGTCGATTAGTTTGGAACTTAAGAGATTTAAGGTGTCTGATTATTATTTCCCTAATAATAAAATATATTTGTCAAATTATTAACATATAACATTTGGTTTTAATGCAGCTGGTCACTTTCTATATCCCGTGTAGATATGAAGCATAAGTTATTTTGCCAACGTTAAGGTACAATTTTGAATTATACATTATACAATTTGCTCCATTATCATTATATTATAATTCTGCCCAGCTTAGATGCCATGAACTGTCTTTAGGCTACCGTATGGGCAACCTACAGAGGGCTAGAGGTGCTCAGTCCAGCACTGAAAGGGGATTTGACGGTGGTCCGACACGGGGACAATGTGGTGCAGGACACCAATGGAATTAATTTCTCTCGCTTTCTATTTTTTTTCCTCACTGTGATTGAAAGAACATTTCTGGGGGCACCCTTCGAGGCGTTGGCAGACTGCCGATAGAAACCAGCCCCATGGCACTGTGTGGTTTTTTCCCCCTGCCGTTCTATAACACATCCACTGCCACCGGCACTCACAACAACAAACTCGCTTTGACCCCGTCACGACTTACGCTGTCCGGGTGAACTCGGTTCCTTGTTTTTTTTCTGGAACAGGAAGAGTGGACTATATGATTGTTGCTACGATGAACTCATAGGCATGCATGTCAAACGATCGATTGTGAAAAGCAGTTTAACAGTCGCACGAGGGCATTAGGCGCTGAAAGAAACATGAACGTCCGCAAATGAGGAGATACGCGGGAGTTTAATAATTGTGATATATCCCTGGGCCAGTGATCACGCGCAGGATTATACCGCCGGTCGATAATTCAAAACGACTTTCAAAATTCATAGAATGCTAAGCATATACAACCCGCGTTCAAAAAAAGAAAACACGTCGAGAACTGTCAGGGTTTTTAAAGGTCTACTTAGCAAAAGTAATGGATGAGAGATGTCAGTTTCCCAGTGTATGAGCACTGTGTGTCCGTAGGGGGCTTCCATAGCCTCTGGCCATCCTCCCTTTTCCTAAGGCATCATGGAGGAAAAAAACCCTGATGCTTCTAGTCATTCTGCATCCCTGCATCTGTCTGAAAATAATTGGTCTGGATCCGTCGCTCCAGAAAAAGGGGTCAGAAGAAGAGAGTAATCGCTCAAAGCTAAAAATTGCACGTCTGTCAGGCCACGTTTGAAATAAAAACACAAGAAAAGTCAATGTATGGACCGGCGCTATGCCTTGTTGCAGTGTAATTCTGACTTGTGGAAAGTTTCCCCTTGTCGTATTTCTACTACGGCAGACAGTTTGATCACTCTCATGACAGGGCTGGCTGCTCCATAGTATTTCCGCATTGTTTCACAGCCCAACACAATGCAATAAACTATTTGGGAGTGGAGGTGTCAGTCCACTCAAACCAACCAATTCACAGCATGCATCATCGACGGATACTCTCTGATCTAGGATTAAAACCAGGAAGGACAACCACAGCTAAATAACAGTCCCAACAAGAACTTCACAATTACTACACTGTTACACTGTTATTGTTTTATCAATCTAGTATATAAATAATCATCTGCAATGAATCCTAAATCTTAGCAGGTGTACACAATTTTCACTTGGAGTTTAGGATTTAATGGTTCTGAAAAAGATAGCAATGGGAGTGTGAGTGTGTGTGTGTGTGTGTGTGTGTGTGTGTGTGTGTGTGTGGGTGGGTGGGGGGTGGGGGGGGGGGGGGGGGGGGCGGGGGAGAACAGAGTCACGCGGTGGGCCTCCAGACCTTCTGGTCGGGGGTGTTTGGTGTTTATGCAGGGCTGAGGACTGCCACCATTCATCATGTGGATGTACGGTAAGAGTTTCCTAGGGCCCATCGGTGCCAGCTAAATAAAAAAGGTATATATATATATATATATATATATACAATACAGTCTATATAAATACAGGGTTCTCCGTGTGACGCTTTAAAATAGGGTTGTCACGACAACGACATTTCTTTGCAACATCCCGCAGGTGCAGTACGGAGGAGGCCAGTGGTTCTGGGATCCACTCTGGTGCGAATCTGTTCAGAGCTTCAATGTACAGCGGGCCTCACGCCAGCCGCGCCACGGAGCTCTGCGCGTGCCAGCGCCGCGCAGTAAAAGGACAATACACGTCGGAAGACTCGATTTAGGTCTTGTTCCGTGTTTAATAAAATGAGGGGTAATGGACGGCGCCGCGATGCGCGTAAAACTATGAGCCGCGTAAAACTGTGAGGGGGGCAAAAGGCTGTGTGGCGGTGCCGTGTGGTGTGAGCGCTCTGCTTGGAGACACCACCCGCTTAAGGTCCAATGAAGACGCACTGCTTTGATCATAAAACCCCAGAAAGTGTTTTGTACAATAGTGCAAAGTTTAGATGAAATTGCACCCGCAGCACTATCGCTATTGAAGGAAATACACTATTCTGGAGGACAAAAACAAATCGTAAATGGAGTGCATTACCCAATTAGCAGCCTGTTGTTATTAGTTTGTATTTTATATAGGAAGAGGAGCGCTAAGGGTTGGTTTGTGAGGAAAGAGAGGTTGAAAAAAGACCCTGTTGTAAATACATTTTACAACTTATTTAACGTGAGTGAATGTGTTCAGATGAATGAAGACCGATGGATGGCATGAGACCAAGGACACTTTCACATCTTATAAAGGGGTGCGACCAAATGAAAAAGTAAGTGGCACCAACGCCACCAGTAGAAAGAGTGGGTCTAGAGCCCTGATATGGAACTGTTCCAGAGCTCTCAATGAGGCATCTTGATAAAATAAAGGTTATAAAGATATATCAAGGGTCTGCTTCTTTTAGACACAAGAGATACTCTTAAGTCAGTGTCATTCAGAGAAACGCTTTGCATTTTTAAAGTAGAATTGCTGATTTGTTTTAAAGTCACAATGTCAACGAGCTCGCAGCTTAAAATGACCTGGACATATCTGTGCTGAATGCTGATCGATAGTGAATTCAATAATGTTACTAGTAAAGTCCCGTGCTATAACTTTTATTTATTCTATAAATAAAACAGGCTTGCCAGCCAGTTTCTCACTCTTTGTTTCCCAGAATCAACACTCTGAACCCCTCCCACTCACGCTACAACACAGTCGAGCTACGCTGGTTCACAGCACACAGCTGCATTGTTTAGAGTGGAGATAACTCTACACATTGAGCTTTTTGAATGGTGAAAGCCTCCTGCCAGCTACCTGGGATGGGGTTCATCATCACTCATTCTGACTTCTATAAGTTGTTGTTTTTTTGGCATCCATAATTTAGCACGCTAATTAATTACCCTTTGGGATTGATTGACCTGAACCTCAACGCGGAGAATGAAGCTAATATAGTTTTTCGGTAGAACTCCCAAAACGGCATTTCAGTTGCTCCAGTCAAGCAGTGAGATGGAGATGGATGGCGAGAGAATTCCTTGGCTACAGCAGCGGATCAATGCGGGGAAGTTTATTGAGCAAGAAGAGTAGAGGTCAACGGCGTGCCAGCTAGGCCTGGTGGGAGTCTATTTATGTTTATGTTTGTCGGTTTTTCCTCATGCGGGGGAAAGAGCAGGCGGCCTGCTTCCGCTGTCAACTCGGCTAAATCTCACAGAGGGCCTGTGCAGTGACAGACTAGATCAATGTGGAGACTTCCAAAAGGCCCGCTGATTCATTCCATGCGAGCCCTCGAGCAAACCAGGGCTGGTTGTACATGATCACCGAACGGCGTGTGTCATTCTAATGACATCTGTAGGACACCGGTGATTTAAAGTCCTCCCATAAAACATGAAGACACATCTCTTGCCATTGTAAAACCGAGGGGGAGGGGGGGGGGTCAAACCCATCTGCCCTTGGTGGTGCTAACGCTGCACTCATCCTGTTAAGTGTTCCTATAAAAGCCCACAACACTGTGATGATCACAGTGTTGTGGGCTCGACAGTGTACTGGTGTCACGCTTCTGTCCTGACCTGGAGGTTGTCCATCTGCGTCAGGCAGTCCTGGCTCTCCAGGTCTTCCCTGTAGGACAGCAGCTCCGTGTCCACCATCTCCCGGTCGGCCATGGCCAGCATGCCCAGCTGCTCCCGCTGGCGTAGTCGGCCGGCCAGCTTCTCCTTGCCCAGCCCGCCGCTCCCGCCGACCCCCGACCCCTTCCTGCCCGGGCCGCTGTTGGAGAAGCCGCTCTCCCTGCCGGAGCTCCACCGGGCCGTCCCGGCGCCGCCCGCCCCGGACAGGCCCCGGTCCGAGCTCAGGCCCTCCGACGACAGGCTCTTGGGGCTGGAGGAGAGCTTGTGCAGCTGCTGCTGCTCCAGGCTGAGCGGCACCGACATGGCCTTGTCGGGCCGCGTCTGGAACAGCTCCGGGTTGGGTTTGTGTTTCTTGGCCTGCGGGAGGTCTCTCTGGCTCTCGCTGCTGTAGTAGTTGGAGGGCTCGGACCTGGGCCTCCGCAGGTCTGCGAGGAACACAGATCAAATCTTTGATGACACATGGAAAAAATGTTTTTTTTCCCCAGTGCGACCCCAATCAAATCGGTAAGGCGTTCTTACAGGGCTTGTGCATTTAGAATGCATTCAGGGTGTTGTGTTGGCGATACTCTGATACACCGTAACCTAGGCTAATGAAAACATTGTTCCCTCAGGTCTCGCGTGAGAGGCACTTCCACACACAATGTCTCCCGATAATGACAAATCATTTCACGATTAATTACTAAACAACGACCAAGACCCATTACTGCCAACGTTATAATTAACATTCAAATGCTCCTGTTGAAAACGTGGTGGAGCCCCATCCTCTTTTAACGGGGCGGCCGCCCAGGGGGCTCCTGACCTAGATTGGGGTTGGCGTTGCTGGTGGTGGTGGTGGTGGCGCCGCCGCCGCCTTTGTTGCCGCCCGCCGCGACCACGCCCTCGTTGGCCCAGCTGACCATCCAGCTGTCGGCGGTGGGGTTGTCGGGGGCCGAGGAGAAGGACATGCGCGCGGTGGGGGGCAGGGGGGCCGGCGGCTGCTGCTGCTCCCGCTGGAGCTGCTCCAGGCACTCGGCCAGCTTGGTGTGTCCGCGGGAGCGGGCGATGGACAGGGGCAGGCGGCCCAGGGAGTCCGGGATGGCCAGCGCTCGCCGGTCCCACTTGTACAGGACCACCGCTGCCTCCAGGTGACCCAGAGCACAGGCCCACATCTGGGGAGAGGGGGAGGGGGAGCAGGACGGTCAAGAGAGAGAGAGAGAGAGAGAGAGAGAGGGTGAGAGAGAGAGAGAGGAGGAGAAATGCTGACTGCGGCTTAATGGCCCCCGCTGCTTACCCCTACCCCCCCTATCTAATACCACGCCGGTAATGCAGCTACTCCTCCTGTTGCCGCTGTTTAAAATGCCTATTAATAAGTAAATGCAAGGCTGGAGGATGTCTTACTAAGGGCGTGCAGGAGAAGTGGTCCACGTTGAGGGGGTCCACCTCCAGCTCCAGGTCGATGCTGTCAGAGTGCTTGGTGCTGGTTTGAGGAGAAGCAGAAGAACAAGGTGTCAATCTCACAGCTCTCCACGCCACAACCCGAACGCCGGCTGGATATCTTCTACGCCCGTGCACCGCGGCTGCGTGAGGGAGGGAGAGCTAAGCCCCCTTCTGCATACCGCCACTTGATGAGCGTCTGGATGAGGGTGGCGTAGCCCTGGCCGGCTGCCAGGTGCAGCAGCGTCATGCCCCGGAAGGTCTTGGAGTGGATGAGGTGTTTTGACTTGGCCCAGCAGGCCCTGCTCATCATCTTCTCGCAGACCACCACCACACGGCTCTCGAAGGAGCTGCTGGCCTGGCCCGAGCCCGACACGCACTGAACACACAACAACAACAACAACAACCACAACAGCAGCAGTGAGGAGGCGATAGATTTTTTCTGAGAGTTGTGATGCGTGCGGTTGTGGGTAAATTGATGAATAATGTAACCACTATTGAACTAACATCTAGAACGTACTTTGTTGTGAATAAATAGGCTAGATAAAGCCTTCACTCTAATCTGGGATCCAGAAGTCCTACTGTGTAATAGCAGAACTTCTGGGGGGACGGCATAGAGCCTTGGCGCGAAACCAAAACAGAAAGGGGCGGAGTTAACCCCATATTGTACATGACATAATTTAGGTAAAGTCAGATTTGTGAGAGCACCTTCACCCTGATGCACAGGGTGAAGGGTATGTGCATCGTGTTTTCATTTAAAGTTGTAATTGTTACCTGTGACTGGCTGCTGTTGCCTCCACCTCCACTGCCTCCGCCTACACCACTTCCTGCTCCACCTGTCCCGGGCCCCGCCCCGCCGCCGCCGGTCCCGCTGCTCTGCTGCTGGCTGGCCATCTCGGCCATCCTTCTCTCCATCTGCTCCAAGCGCTCCAAGATGGACATTCTGAACTGGTTGTCTGGTGGGGAAGGAAAATAAAAATACACATCAGCATCCAGGAGGCATCCAGAGAGAAACAACCACACACTGAGCTTTGCTGAAACCAGCACTAATAATACAGAATCCTGACAAGATGAACGACCCGACAGCGAGTGCTGCCAGCCACACCACATGTTGAGAAAATGGCGTCAAAGTTTGCCGTCGCAAACAAAGCCGGCCTTAAAGGGGGAGATGTTCGAAACACAATCTCAGAGCATGCACCACAAATTCCCCCATGGATCTCTCTGATGATGTGAAGTTAATTTGCCACTTTCCGCTGGAAGGCACAAGAAAAAAAAAAAACGGCTTAGCAATAATCATTATTAATCTCCAGAGAACGCCAGTGATAACAATAACATCAATCATTAACGCCATCAAAACAATCGGCTTTACTAAAATAACCTTTAGAGTCCATCAATCATCCGCTAATGGCTCCCAGTGCAGAACTTCAGCCTCAATCTCTGCTACACCACTCCATCACCCCCGCCGCAGCGCACTCACACAGCCCGGCACGATGGGCCGCTGAAAGCAAGGCGAGGAGAAGTACCCACCCCTTTCAAATGGGCCTTCAGAAAAACCTCTGGAGGAACCTTGGAGATGAATGCCCCTCTCCTGCTGATTAAGTATAGCCCATTATGGCCAAGCCCTGACGTCCCCACCTACCCACCCATCACTACCTTCCTTCCCCGGGCTGCAGGGAATGTCCACACAATGTATATGATAAGTGTGTCGAGAGGCAGACTGTACAAAATCAATCCATCTTTCCAAAGTCCTTGACAGTCCCAGTCCCCCTGCTCCTCATCTGGGAAGGAGGAGGTGTTGCACTGCTGGATACCAGAGTGTAATCACTGCTCTGCACTGTGTTTGAGGCATGGGTCAGAATCCCGCCATGAACTTTTGTGACCAAGAATTTGCGGCCATAATTATACACAAAGCGCACGTTGTGGGAATATGGAACTAAATACTTAGCAGGAGGCACTTGAGGGCACTTGAAACTTGATTTGATTCGCTTGAAATGCTGCAGTCTGACCTGCTGCCGTCCCTCTGTGGACGGAGCTTATGCTGGTGGGCCGAGCGGACCACCAGACCACACAGCCAAGACGTGCACATTAGCGCAAGAAAATCACATGGGAACATGTCTTCACAACACACACACACACACACACACAAATGCGTTGAGGTCACTGATACTCACTTATTCATGTTGAATTCAGTGATACACACACACACACACACACACACACACACTGAAGTCAGTGACACACACACACACTCATACACACACACACACACACACACACACAAAACCACAAACACACAAACACACACACACACACAAAGCACTTCA
>JAOPUD010000001.1:7104667-7115391 GCA_027122715.1 Trisopterus minutus
TGTGTGTGTGTGTGTGTGTGTGTGTGTGTGTGTGTGTGTGTGTGTGTGTGTGTGTGTGTGTGTGTGTGTGTGCATGTCAGTGTGTTTGTGTGTGTATGGAACTGGGTAGGGTGAAACCCCCCCCACGGCCCTGCAGGTTTTGTGGACAGCCCAGGAAGAGCGTGCCAGTCCTGAAGGTCAGCTCGCCTCCTCATCAGCTCCTTTGTGAGGGCTGGCCACACCGTTGAGCAGCTGGAGGCTGGAGGCCTGGGGCGTGGGGTGGCCCGTCATTGACCACCTCTCCGTGCCTAATTACCTCCATGCTCCAGCCCTGCCTTCATCTCTTCTGCCTTCAGCCAGCGCTTTTCTGTAAGTAAGGCTGGGCTACCGAGATGGCCAGGAGCATACCCTCATCAACCCTGACAGGGTCCTGGACTACAGACACAGTCACAACCATCAGCAGACCGTAATGGGCTAGGGGGGGGGAGCTAAAGACACACAGTCAATTACAAGAGATGGGAGGGGGGGGGGAGGCATCGTAGATCCACCACACCGTCTCAGGCCTTTAACATGGCACGACAGCCAATGACAAAACCAAGCAGTAGTGTAGAATACGTTTGGTGGGGAAATAACACTTTGCTTAGCTATGTTTAACTGCCTTAGCAAAGTCCCCTTTGACTAACATATGAGCACGTAGACACACGCACATACAGGCATGCATGCCCTCAAACACACACACACACACACACAGACCCACCTCCCCCTGGCTAGCTTTGATACTGCACCCGTGTCAGGGCAGCCTCCCTCCCAGCCACCCCCCCGCCGCGACGCAGATGGAGAAAACGACTTTACTTAGAAAGGTCTTATTTGTTTGCACATTTGTTTCTTCAGTCTCCTTTCATCTTTATGTTTTATGGCTGCTCCCTTCTCTTTTACAAAGTCCCCAGAGAGAGACAGAGCGAAAAAAAAGGGAGGGAAACGGAGAGTGGGAAATAGATAGGAGCCGTTGTGCAAGGTTTCTTTTTGGAGGCAGCAGGATTGAAAAAGGCCAGTGTTGTGAAGAAGACAACATGGAGGAAGCCAATATCCCCGTAATAAGAGCAGAGAGGAGTGGAAGAACTAAAGAGGGGGAAGAGTGGATATGGAAGAGATGGGCGGGATGGGGGGAGGAGGGGGAGAAGAGGAGAAGGAGGCCAAGGGAAATTAGAAGCAGGAGGAAGTGGCCTGATGGACTTGGATAGCGGGGACCCGGTGGAGCTCCATGATGCCCGCTGTGGCCACAGGGGGGTGCTGTGACAGAGAGGGATCTGGTCATCAAGTTGCTCTGTGCAGCAGCCCTGCTCCGTGGGCCTCTAGAGAGAACCGCCGCTCCTCACCGCAGAGCTCCAGCAACCTCCTCCTCACGTAACGAGGACATACGGCGCGGGCCCCGCCTAAGCAAGCCCTTTAATCACCTTTAGCTGCATGCTGTCACCAAAGGTTGTTAAGGATCTTACTATCCTCAAACGAGATTTGTAATTAACATTCCTTTCCTCTCATCAATTCTTTGTTTTCCCTTCTACAGTAGCCTCCTCTCACTCTCTTGTTTGCGATCATGCAGATTGTGATTGTCATAATTGCATTGCACGGAACGGAATCAAAAGGATGGAGGCACACATTGAAGGGAGTGAAAAAAAAAAACCTCAAACTAAACAAAAACAAACAACAAGAAGCGGCGCGGAACAATGTCGTGCAAAACTTTTGATGCGAGCCAAATGAGGAACTATCTACACTTTCTCGTTCACGCCGTCTTCCCCCTCCCTTTGCACCCTCTGATGAGTGTGTCATTTATTTGTTTGCCGGTTAATTTATTTAGCTGCCATACTCCCGGGTATCCACATGCTATAATTGAGGATGAGGTGATTTGTTTCCTCTCGCTCTCGTTCAAGGCGCGCCGTACACCCCGTCCCTGATGGTTCGGTCCACGCCGTGACAGCGGGATGGCAGTCAGTATATTAATCATGCTTTTGAGGAAGGAGAGGCGTCCCACAACCCTGAGAAGCTGCCAGGTCCCATTGCTCTGCATCTCAACCTTCCTCCCAATTCACATTACTTTCTGTTCCCTTTGTGGCCTTTTTAGTCTGGGGGTGCATTTCGCATCGCTCCCCGTGGAGATGCCACTTGCAGTTGCGATGGCGGGGGCTCAAGCCACCTCCCAGTCACACTTATCGTCCTTCTGGACATCACTGCCCTTGAATTTGACCTTGGAACAACCACAGCCCGTTTCCTGCCACTGCTACTGTGGTGGACGGCACTTGTCAGGCAAGGCCTATTAAATGAGTTGGTGAGACCGGCTGAACCAGGGGTCAGGCCCTGAAAGGGACACATATTAGTCTCTAGAGGAGGCGCAGACATTGCTCTTTTTTGCTAAGTGATAAAATGCTCTTTCCTAATGCAGCACAAGAGACTCACACCGGGTCTCCCTTTAGGCCCTCATCCCTCCTATCCGTCTGTCTCTCGCTCTCTCTTCTCTTTTCCCTCCCCCTCGATTCCCTCTAGTTCCCTTCCTGGACAACAATGTTTCTGAATCTTTCAGTGTTTCAGTTTCAGTGACATTTCCAATGCCTTTTACTATTGTCTGCATGACATTTGGCTATTGCTATTACTAATTGTGTGTCTAATGGGTTTGTCCCTCCACTATCCATCTGCATAGCTTCTCCATGGAGCAGCATTTGAATGTTCACAAACAAATGAATGGGACGTGTGGGCAGACAACCTGCTAAACACCATATTATATCGGTGCATATTATATATTCATATTACATGAAAAGAAAGCAACATCCTATCCGCCTCTGTGTTAGCGATCTTCTGTGTGTGTGGTAGTTGATATGAAGGGGGGATGGGGCATGACTGAGAGTAAAGGGTTAATATAGATAGTGAAGCAGGCAAGTGAAATAATGGCAGGCTGATAGCCCTGGCTCTTGTCCAGTGTTTTTTAAGCCAATTGAAAATTGATTTATTCGCACCAATCCAACAAACCACATGTATTCTCAACTGATGGGTGGAAGAATGAAAGGTATCATTTGTCAGAAACTCATTGGTCCACACGACAAATGGGGAAACTGTTGAACATAAATAAAAATCAATTATCCACAGGCCATAGTTGTGTCTCATCCACGTCTTCCTTGTCATTGCAAGTTTGTGTCCATCAGTGCAAATACTGTTAAGGCATATAAATTGTAAACGTTTTTATTTTACCCTATTATTATAAAAAATGCAGTCTCTTAGTCTAGAATAATAGCAATGCCTTAACAATGGGATATGAACCGTCTCCTCTCCCCAGGATGCTACCTAAAAGCTTTGCAAACATCTATACCTTGTTGAATGAAAGCACATGATCAAAGGCGTATGACTTATGAAATATTACATCTGCCCCAATCCTTTATCTCCTCATTAACTTCCTTCCATCTCCCCGACTGTGCCGTTTTATTTTATTCATTTATCTTTATCTTTTTTATATATGTAATATAAATACAGGCATTTCTTATCTTGACAGCCATTGATGTTTGTCAGATTTGCAGTGTTTATTCTCGTGTTTCAGCAACTATAAACAGACAAAAAAATGAAAAAGGAGTGTTGAATATTAATACAGGGACCAGAGAACCCAAATGAAAGTGAGAAAGAGAAGAAAAGATGCCTTTGTGTTGAGGAACACTGAGCAGATGCCAATCAGGCAACGTGAAAGACAGCTCTGGGTCCTAGGAGGGATGAAGTGGAGTTCAATGTGAAGACAAGGGCGCGCGCCTCGCTAGACGACAAAACAATAACACACAGAGCAACGTGCTAAAAAACACAAACAAATAAAACAACACCCCATCAATTCAACTACTCTGCTGCTCTGGGGCCCCCTTTCCACTGCTCTTTAGAAAACTGCAGTAAAAGTTGGCCCTTCGCTCTCCCACGGTCTTGCCTCCTTCCCTGACTCCCTGCTCCACCCTCCCTCCCCCTCCCCTCCATTGGACCCTCCCATCATAAATCTGGATAAATCCACAAACTGGTGTCTGGCATGCTCCATCTGTCTCCCTCACTCGTGCACTGCAAGAGAAAACCTTTTGCTACACCCTCGCCAGGAGCAGCCTCTTCAGGTCCCACTCACTTTGAAACTAGTGAAAACTAGAGAGAGAGAGAGAGAGAGAGAGAGAAAGGGAGAGAGAGAGAGAGAGAGAGAGAAAGAGAGAGACAGAGAGAGAGAGAGAGAGAGAGAGAGAGAGAGAGAGAGAGCGAAAAGGAGAGAGTTAAAATAGAGGGGAAGATACAGAGTTAAAGCAGAGAGAAAGAGAGAAAGAGAGAGTGAGAGAGAGAGAGAGAGAGATTCATTCACTCACATGGAAAAACTCAGAATCATTGTTTATCGCCAAATACACTTGAAAAAGAATGTGATGCAGAAAGACAAGCACCCAAACTCTGGACACAGTTGCTTAAACAGAGCATCACACTGTGATGGAGAAGAATTCATGGGTCAAGTCAACAGTAAGCGTATCAGTCAATTATTTATGATGATGATTGTGGGGAGAGTTTTCACGCCTCCATTTTGGTAGATTCTGTGTTATTCATGGCCTATGTTTCTGTTTTGTAGCATTCTTTATTTGGTCCATTTCTTGTTTACACTGCTCTTTGCCAAGAGTACCAAACTTCGTAAACAAATGCTGCTGTCAAACGTCAAACAGGTTGTTTGTCAGGACAGAAATAATCCAAGGGAAACTCGACAAACCCTTTCCTGGTCGAGGGCAACGACTACACCGGTTGTGGAGTTGTTTATTATAATGGCGTTTCATTATAGCAGTTGAGGAAACCTATTGAGTTATGAGTGCCAGTAAAGATTGCATGTTGTTCACAACAGACGGAGGGGTGTGACCATGAGCGGGAACCAAAGAAGTGGGCGGCCTCTAATGATCTGACGTGTTCATCTTGTAGCGCGCAGTGAGACAAAGAGGGGATCATTCAGTGGGCTCATGGCGGGTCGCAGGCGTCCCCACCATCATATGCCTTGAGAGACATGTTTGTACTCAAGCCAACAATGAAATCTTTGGTATCTAGCACCACAACAAGCCTAAACCCCACATCGAGCACGTTCTTTAATAATTTTGTGTGAAACAGTGCTGGTGATATTAATCATTGTAAGGCAGAAGTTACAGGACTGCACTCTTGCTAACAAACAGTACAGCGATGGTAGGACTTTCCGGGTGGTACAGCAAAGCTAGCAAGGCTTGCTCTGTCACGCATGCCCAAGCACACACACGCAAACATGGACACACACACACACACACACACACACACACGCACACACCCACACACAGACGCATGCACACACACACACACCAACACACACACGGACACACACACGGACACACGCACACAAACACACACGTACACACACACACACACACACACACACACCGACGACTTGCTTAAGAGCAGTTCCTATTATACAATATCCCTATCCCACCACTCCACACACAAATCGGGCTGCCAGGGTCCTGACCACGGAGCGCGGCGGCGCCCGGTTGTTAGTATTCAGCAGAGAGCGAAACAACAGCGCCAATGGGCTCATATCATCATCCACCTCACAGCTCCCTGCCCTGACACCTCTTCACGGTGCCACTGTTTCGCTGGAGCGCCGCTCTCTGCGCCCTCCTCCCCCTCCACTACAGTCCCCAGGAAAAAGGGGGCGCCGTGCACAGGGGGTGAAGGGCAACGCGGCAGAAGAGCTCCCAGCAGAGCAGTCACCAGACAGGGGGCTTCGTGCTCCGCTCCGATATGATTGGTCAGTGGGGTGTGGGTGGGGGGTGGGGGTGTGGGGGTGGGGGGGGGTCCAAAGGTTGTTTTTTTTCGCTTTTTTTATCGGTTGAGTGAATCTCTGTGATTTTCGGTAAGAGGATCAGTGTATGTCGGAGTGTGGAAGGCAGTGAGGTGTGCTGCACAAGACACACAGAAGTGAGAATGCGGTAATTACCTGTTGATGAAGACGAGCGCCGAGGAGGGTCCGCCCCGTGGGAGAGAGAGGAGAGGAGAGTTAGTCAGCAGTTTGGATCCAACAGTGTGCAGCGCAGTGCTGTACAATAGGACGTGTGATAAAGTTGTGTTTTGATTTGGGCTGCTTTATGCGGTCGATCTGTTGCAGTTTGGCGCCGGGCGTTTGGGGGCGTGTTGTCCCCAAACGCTGGACTTTCCTTAATTTATGTGAGTGAGTGACCATTCGTCCGGCGCTGGAGTGCTGGAGCGTGTAATTTTGTCAGCGAACAAGCTGGACCTTAACACGGATAGATGACTGACTCCTACACTTGTGTAGAAAAAAAAAATGAGCGGGGGACATTGGGTCTCTCACAGCCATTATTCTACATCTCCTGATTATGTGCATATAAATAATATGCAAAAAAGCTCACAGCAAAGTGACTTTAGTGCCTTAATGTTGACCTTGGTTTAACTAACCCAAGGGCACTATGGCGAGCACAATGAGAGGATCGGGCTGGCCAGCCAATTTGCTGTATGAGACATGCTGACATGTATAGATATATATATATATGCATGCACTCACACCAGCACCCTCACAGTCACATGCAGGGCATGAATCAAAAGGGCAGAGCAGCGTTTTATCCTGGATTGAAATGACACTTTCTAAGCAAAACTAGATAAATAAAAGCCCTGCATTAAATATATATTTATAGATATATATATATATATACACACACACACAAACAAACACACACACACACACACACACACATACACACACACACACACACACACAAACAAAAAGGCAGAGGGGAAAGATAAATGACAGGCAGATGTATATTGACCTATCAGGGTCAATATAGGGTTGTAAAGCTGTGGTCGGCGTCTAACAGCACTAAGGGCCATTTTGATTATAATAATACTAAGCAGAGGCACTCGTGATCCGCTGTCCGTAATGACAATGTTTATGAATAGGCAATAAAAAGCCACCGGTGTATGGAGCACCATCTTCATTCTGTTGGATTTATTCCTTCATGCCTTTTGATTTGTTTATATCAAAACACGCTGTCGCACACTGCTTATCCCGCCACAGAAGCTACCCCCAGCCCCGCTGCCACCGCCCCTACTATATAAACCACTATATACATCCATGTTACAGCTGCTGTGATTGTAGCATTCTTCACCAAATGAGGCCCCAACACCACCTGCCGTCAGCACAAACATTCTGCCTTCAACGTAAACAAACTATAAACTGTGTCAGACCATTAATGTTGGCTACTGATGCAAAACCCCGGCCTCAAACCCCATCGTGTTTGTGCACCTCCCCCCCCCCCTCATATTGCCTTCCTTTGTTTGTTTTCTATTTGTATGAGATGAAAAAAATGTTTCGCTTCTTTGCAGAATTTTTTTTTACAGAGCGAGTGATGATGAAACCAGCAAGGGCGTTTGGTCTGTTGTCTCTTAGAAGACAGGAGACCCATTCAATCCCATGAATAAATGAATGAATTAAAATTCATCTAATCATACTTCAGGATCCCCCCGCTCACTACTCGGTACTGCCGAGGAATCTCTGTCAGCGGTGCCATTTGCAAACAAACAAATATAATCTCAGCGTGCACGCAGGGGGGGGGGGAGGGGGGGTGCTCGCTATGGCAACGGCACGCATCACCTTCTCCGATTCGTCTTTGTGTGCATGCTTCTTCATTAGGATCCACAGATCATCAATGAGAACTGTGCTTTGTCTCTCCTCTGGCAAAGTGTGAATGGTTGTTTGCACGTACGAAGAGGGAGAGAGAATTTAATAGAAAATGGAGAGCCTTTTTTAACCGAGTGGAATTTCGCTCCCCGCCTGAAATCAAGGCTGTAGCAGGGCGGCCTGACTATAAAAACCCACTGTAAAAAAACTGATTATGCTTGTACAGCTATGTTGATGAGGTACATGGCTTTTGTTGTTGGTGTGTGAAGCCTTTTTCTGCATTATCATAATAAGGGTTGCGTGAATATGAATAATACAAATCCCAAATATCCAATAGGTACCACGTACAATTAACACCAAATCACACACTATAAAAAAAAGTAGCATCAATCTGAAATGTAATGGACGCGAGTAATACTGCTAATGTTAAGCATCAATCAGATGTGTGTGAGCTACGTTGTTCTACGGTTTCAGTTTCTTTTATTTTTTTACTGTAAAATATTATAACACATTTTATCAGTACTCACATTCATTCATTTTATAATTTAGCTAAGAGACTCAGCCTAACAGGAAACATATCCAGCTTATACATTACGGGGGAAAGCACATACAGTACATACACAACCGGAGCATTTATGAACTTACTTCTCCCGACATTGCTTCTATAGCAAGCTGTTTTAAGTGAGTCCGGAGACCACAACATGCTCTAATTGATATGACCTTTAATTGCTCATTCAGAGCAGAGGAGAGGAGAGGAAGACATCAAGCCAGTTCGCTGGGGCTTTGGCTAAAGAGGCACGGGGTAGACTGGCCTATACTTCCCGGACCCCGTGGACATAATTAAACCTGAATAACAAACACTTATACAAGTGGCCCAGGCTCCTGAACAGGGTTCTGAAAACATCCAGGACACCAGTTCACTGCTCTCCTCAGTCTGTCCCTCAATCAGAGCACCTTTGTTACGGTGGTGAGAACATAATTGGAGCCCGAGCAATTATGGCGGACATAAAATGAGGACCTATTTAGCCACGGCTGAATTTGAGGACACTAAAGACTTTGCCTGGGGTTGTGGAAATTGGACCCAACTTGGATAAAAAAAGAATATGGGAAAACATCTGCATTTATTTTTTTTTTTACTTCATTGCTCTTTAACTCTTAAGAAACTCCATTAAGTAAAGCATGAAACTGTAAAATTACTTGCAAGTTAATGTGACGTAATGGATGTGACAAGGGGTCTTCAGCTTATTAACAAGACATTTACAAGACTATTCTGCATATGTATCTGTAGTAAGCATGTGGGATTACGGAGCATTTGTACAAGAGGAAGTTAACATACTGAAGAACGGTATGCGGCTGATTCATGACTAAACAGTGGATTATCTTAATTCAGAAATAAAAAAAATGATGCACTCAGTATGCAAATCCATTACAGTTAATGTTTCGTAATGGGCAAATGTAAAATCCCCAAGTTCACGACGAACGAGAGGTTGTCAAACTCACACTTAGTCACAGCCAGTCAGCTCCTTGGCCGGTCGGTTTCATTAAACGCTTGCTGTCGCTAATTAATCTACGATACTTGACTTGAGGTCAGCGCGATATTGCCCAGGGCCTATAGAGAGGACGAGGGTCCTCCTCCTGCACGGAGACCGAGTATTCAGTATTAAGTATTCAGACCGAAACACACTGCTGGTCACCGGACGGTCTCCTGGTGGGGCTCAGGGCTGGCTGGGCGCAGGCCCCCATCGACTCAGGCTGTGGTCTGTGTGAGTCGGGGACCCGGGGAGAGCTGCCACCGGCCCCTGGCTACACATGCAGGTGCTGCACGTCTAGACAAGGTCCTCATTAGCTTTCTCACAGCTCACCCACCACCAGTGATTGTGGGGGACTGTGTGCTGAGTGTTGCCTAGAGGAAATGGGATGGGTCCTGATTGAGAATGTGCTTTATTACACAGGTTTGGGCTTGAGGATTAGGATGCGAGTCTTCCACCTGCACGCTCGCAGAGAGGCTTGGGAAGGCTCTGTGCAGCTGTCCAGGGAGCAAAATGACTTTTCATTTCATTTTGCATTGATGAACTGGCCAGGGGCTCAAACACGCACCCACACCAACACACACACACGCACACGCACACATACACACACACACAATCATACAGGTTTTTTGTTATTTACAGAAGGGGATGTAATCTCCACAAAAGGGCATGAAGAACTTTTTTTTCGTTTAAAAATGTAAATGCAAGTTAATTAATTTAAATAACTTTAGTTTTCACCTTGTGAGTCAGTGTGTGTAGCTCAGGGTTTCAGGCGGCACTCGGTACAAAAAGAAAAAGACCCCACAGAGGCCTGGAATTGCTACAGTGCAGGCTTTCTACCGCAGGCTAAAACTGGTCAAAGGAGTGGCAGCCTGTGCCCTTTTCTTCAGGGGTCTGCTTCAAGAGAGCCAAGCTGCCCTTCAAACCGACGCCCAGGTAGAAGCCACAGGTAAGTGACGGGGCTCCCAGCTGTATGTTACCTTGTCCGTTGAAATGCTACGCTCGCTTTGGTCGAAGCAATCTGCAACCGTTGCCGCGGTTACCCCCAGAAACCCGCACTAGCACGCATAACCAAGGCCTTTGCCGTTGCACTACAAACGTTAATAATGTATGACTTAACACACACAATTGATTCTGGATGCGGGAATAGTTATCACAGATAGTTGCGATGAGTTGATAGCGCCTCTCTACATATACGTACACCCCCATTACTCTTAGGTGATTATGCAGTGAGAGGGAAAGTCAGAACAATGGGGGAACAAACAACTTTTGTGCGCCGAGTCTTTTGCATAATTATGATGCCCGAGGGCCAACTGATTCACTGGAATCTGTCCTCTGAAGGGGGGGAAGAAACCCAGAATAGCAGCCTCTGATTGTCGCACAATTGGCTTAGCTTGTGCTGTGCAGCTGTGCTCAGAGACTGTCTGTCGTTTTACTGATTGCCGTGTGGCTGCCAACCTATCAGGTGCATCATCACTGGTACGTTGGCTGGAACACCCCCCCTCCCCCCCCCACCCACTCACCAACCC
>JAOPUD010000001.1:7118327-7132632 GCA_027122715.1 Trisopterus minutus
CCTCCCCACTGCCGTTTCTATACAGTTCCATACAGGCCGCCATGGCAAGCCAATGATCGAAGAAAGGCTTCTTTCGTCTGGATCCCTGCTGTTTCTCAAGACATTGGGATAGAACCATGAAATCTGGATGGCCACACTCGGACGTGCACGCACACACTCACGCATGCAGGCTCACACACACACACACACACACACACACACAAACTTCAGTGAATATCTTTTTATTTGATGGTGGGGTTAGACACCGATGGTACAGATGGTCATCTCTGGTCAATACTTGACAGCTGAAAGACACGTCTTCCAATCGCTTCCTCAGTGGTCCTTTGTTTGCAGGCTCTGTGGATGATAACCTGTCCTTCCAGCCAGGGCCAGGTCTGGCAGGAGGCTGCTCTGTGATCTACTTGATCTGTTTTTTTGCAAAAAGGGGCCAGGTATTCAGTGCACTCACAGTGGAGAATTAATGAAAGGATGTTACAGATCAAACCAGAGGGCTCCTGGGCTTCTCGCTCTATTCAATCAATAGTCGTGGTAATACCAGCCAGCATTAAGAAGCAAATGAGACTCAGGTCACGGACATACAAATAAACAGAGACATCCACTTACAGCGCCACAGTCGTGGCAGCACTTAGAACACACACAAAAGCTCACGCACGCGCGCACGCACACAGTCCCCAACTAACACACACACACAAACACACACACACACAGCCTATCTGAGAAAGGGTTAGTCTCAGCAGCACCAATGTTGGTTATGTGTAATAAACCCAGACAGGGACTTACACATTACTGTATGTATTCCATATGAGTGTTTGCTGAGTTTATGCATGTCAGCATGGAGGAGATCAATGCTTACTATGCATGTCTGGTGCAGTCTGACCCAATTTAGCACAAATATACGGTGTGAACTGAAGTTGCATCTGCGTCAATACATATGTGCCTTTAGTCTCCAGTATGGCTGCCGATGGTAATGGGAGCCCCCCCCCCACAACACACAGTCACACCCTGACGCTATGAAAGCATTTTTCTTGGGTCTCTCAGCTGGTGGGGCCAATTAGTGTGAGATTTGGTGACAGAATTGTAGAGGCGCTTGGACAGTTCTTGTGTAATTATTGATCTAAGTTTACTTGCCTACTTGGCTACATGCGGGGAGCGGAAACACAGTATAAGGCTGTTGTCATAGAGAGGCTAATTAATAGTGACATAATCTGATACTATAGCTTTAAGTTGTAGAGGTTGTCTGATCCCCCCTGCTGGTCTGCAGGCTTACAGTACTGCGTGTTGTAGTGTAATTGCAAGGCTTTGGCTCTGTGTCACAATTAGAGCGGAAACTGGCCTTATTATATCCAGCGTTATAATCTTCAACTGGCCCTGTTTACCCCAAGCGCTATTTTGGTATCCTTCTTTGACACAGTGCCAATGTGTATAGAATACAGTTGCTAATCCCTACAACTGAAGGCCTTAATTGGGGTTCACTCATGGCCATTTGCTAGTGTACAGTATGGATTTCTACATGACGGATGTAATAATTTGTCTGAGCAAAACTGGACAGGATGGGCAATATCTACGAGAGGAGTTCAACCCTTAAACGCGGTCAGGATATCAAATTCCCTGAGGTGACTGGAGACACCGAACTGTGTGTCAGCAGGCATTTGTTAAGTGTCAGGGAGCGGTCGGCTCTTTTTTACTTACTGACAGTAGGTTCACATTTGGTTGGTCTGAGTGACAAGTCGGCCCTTGGTTTTATTATCTGGCAGGCCAGAGGAGGACACAGGTGGAACTCTGGAGCAAAGTCATTTGTAGTGCACCTTGAAAGAGGCTCCTTTGAGCGCCTTAATAGACCCCATGGTCACACAAAGCAGCGTGGTGGGAGAAGGCGCACAATGGCAGCTAAAATAGCATCCGACTTCACTCCCCAGATTCTCTGTGGCGCTATGAAGAAATGCTAACCAGCGCCTTTCCTGTGTCGACCTCTTCCTGGGATTACTTCTAACCAGCCGCTCTCTGAAAGTACCTCCACCGCGCTCCAGCCAGAAAGACACAATATTTATCAGAAGAACAGACGAGATGTGTGAGGGGAAAAAGAAGAGGGGGGAGAGGAGACAATTTAAGGGGTGTCTTTGATAAATCAGTGTATTTGAAGCGTGCCTCGTTTAGCTTCAACAGGACATGAGGAAAATAAGGCTGGGAAAGAGACTCACAATGGCGTGCCACATCAATACACGCTGCAGATACCTGGATGCCTCAAAACAGGAGGCTGTGGAACACCAGCCCGCGCTCCGCCCGCCTCCCTTTAAACCTCCCCCCTTTGATCCTCTCCGCTCTCTTCAATGTAAAGACTGTTACCACGCACCACAGAGAGTTCAATATCCTCCCCTCATCCACTGTGCTTCACTCACCCACCTCAAAATCCACTCTTCTCAATCCGCCGTCTCACTCCCAGGAAACTTTAGAAAGAGGGCAGAGAAACTTTTGCCAAGGCAGCAGATAGCAATCTTTACTTCTTCTGTTATGAGACTGAAGGTTGTGAGATGCCACAGTAGTAGCTCAGCCGTGTGGAGGAGCGGTCTTAGCAGCCGGCCTGATGCTTCTCTGCCATTTACCAGTAGATATTGATCCAGGTCGTTTCTCAAGGTCTGTCAATGTCAGAAGTTTGGCCAAAGCCAATTCACAGAGATGTAGATGCATTAGCCGAAGGCTAAAGTGGAGACAGGGTTTGACTGAGACCCAGAGTATCCAAATGCTCCATACATTAGCATATCTCCATGATGAACACAAATCTTTATTCTGGGTTCTTTCACACTCAAACATCTTCAGACAAACAATGTACTAGAGATCATCTTAAATTGTCCAAAACACTGTGCAAAGGGGCAAGGTAGCTGTAAAGTGTCCAAAGTTTTCGACCTACTTATGTCTACAAGTTAATTATGCAAATGAAGCCTGTCAACGACTAAACAAACAAATAGGACTTGTGGTACATATTTAATTTTTATGGATGACAGATTTTTTCTTTCTGCCCAAAAATGTGAAGTCAACTTCGTCAGAAGGACACCGCATGTACAACATGAACAATTACCATTTACTAAATGAGGACCATTTACATTTACACAGTAATGGGTCACTCAATCTGCATGTATTTTGTCCTATGGTGAATCTTGCAGTATGTCATCTGAAGGATGCATAACCTTTTTTCCACTTTCCTTTGTGTTTGTAAACTATGTTATGAGCCAGAGCCTCACAGAGGGCCGAGGTTGTTCATAGAAACAAGCATTGGACTCATCAAAATACAAAGGAGCCAAACCGAATCCTCTTCCTACTGTGAGAGCGCCTGGCAGCACAAGGCTTTTTAAAGGGTATAAAGGCCAGCTCCCTGGAGTTGGCAATCTGCAAAGCACATTTAGAACCCATACTTTTTAAAAAACCCATTTCACAGCATGTTCTATGCTGCCTTGTTACTGGTTTATTTAAACAAACAAGGACATTTTCACTTTCACCAAATGGAATAGTCCTTTGACTTGACTCTGTGAACTTTGCTCAACCCTTGTGCTTTGGAGGTTAGCGTTCAGAGTTTTTCAGGGCTGGTATTTATTTCTCTGGAAATTAGCAAGCCATTTTGATAGTGACTTTTGCAGAGCCTGCCCGCGGTGGATAAGTCGGTTCCGCTGTGTGTTCCGCCGTGGAGCAGAGAGTTCCTGGCAGGGCGGCGTCTCAAAACTGCTAATATAAAGTAAAGACACAGCAGAGTGGTTTCACCAACCTCAGCCAACTGGAGGTGGGTGACAGTTAGGGCTCTCCCGTCCCGTGAGAACAGAAACTGTTAACACAGCAGTGGGTCCCGCATTTGCTGAGAGTGGCACTAGCAAAGGGGGAGGGGGCGGTGGTGAAAAGACTCACCTCTCTCTACCCTCGTCGTTCTCTCATCGGGCCGAAAAGCTTTCTCTTGTCTCTCGGTGCAATGTAATATACGTCAGGATCCCTGGAATTCAATTACCCTTCCCTTTTAGCCATGCCCCTAATCTTTGCCGTTCCAGTCATGTGCTCTGGGTGCCGGCCAACGTCACACTTTACCCAAGATCATTTCATTTCTAAACTTGCCAAGAGTACACAGTGAGGCTGTGGAATGTCCCTCTATTCAATCCACCATTTAGCCCAACCCTAATCACATTACATTTGAAGAAATGTTTTAATCAACTTTAGAAGTAAAGCATTGTACTCTTTAATGAGCATCCAGTTCAACAGAGAGCCTCCACGAGGCAAACCAGGTCCATTAAGCCCAACTGAATGTTCTGTTTAACATATTCCTCGTTTAAAGTGCAATGGATGGAAAATAAATAAATAAACACAATAAAAAACAATGTATACAATCCCCCCCCCCCATGAACCATTACCAGAACACGTCCCTTGTTGCATTTTGAAGTTCTATTTAATATAGAAGGACCTTCAAGCTAATTGGTTCAAAATAATGTAGGTTAGCAAAGACCTTTTACAACATGCCCTCAGAATCCACCAATAAATAAATGTATATCCAACCCAGCAGCATTATATTGCTGAACTTGCTATTTAAAAACATAGCTCTGAGATTGCATGTTGTACAAAGAAGCACTCTGATCATAGGGGAACTCTATTATGTGTCACAGTTCCTCTACAGCTCACGTTTCATGACATTGTACATCCAAAACATCCAAGACTCTTCTCACCTTTGAAACCGACACACTGGCGTTTAAAGGTGGTTAAAAAGGAAAGGCTTGTACGTCGAGGTCATCCTCACTGGTAACAAACATGAGCATTTCTTTTTTTAATTATCAAGAGTTTACTCTTTTGCCCCACGTGTCAATCTGGTGGACCTCACCTGTGACAGAAATCTGACAGACTTGTCAGGGACTACACGGTGGCCCCATGCTATTAACTAGAGTCAACAGAGCAATGATCTGTGCCCAGTGCTCCTGTCTTCTGATAGGTGTGAATCTGCACCCCACCTTACCACCCGCCTGCCAAAGTTAATTTATCTGGGTGATAAGCAGGTGGACGAGGGAAGGAGAGGCCCTCAGACTGAGCTCCACTGTCAGCCCTGGCAGACTGAGTGACAATGCTAATAGCCCCGTCCCATTAACCTCAGCACACGCTTTGCCTTTATCTGCCACACAAAGACTGTTTGTTTGCTTGTTGGATGATAATATTTACCTGGCCCAAGACATGACAAATATATTTGTGAATTTTGAGAAGACGTGCTTATGGCGCAGCACGGGCCAATGATGAAAGGAGTCGCTGTGCCCTGTTGTGTGATAAAGGCCTTGAAACTTTAGAGGAATATTCTGTCCCTTTCATTTTCCCACATTATGATGAAAACTATCCACACTTTTCATTGTTGTACCAAGACTTCAGGCCTCCCGCCACAGCACAGTGTTCATCTACACGCCCGGGTCTGAGCTATGAGTGACACCAGTGCAATCAGGCTGTTTATCTTTAGGCCACAGCCTTATTATAAAGAAATGTTCCTTTTTCAAAGAGACAATACAGGCTTTGGGTTCTGCACTCAGGCCTCTGGTGCCGAGCGCTGGACTGAGAGATACGACTCTAATTGGAGAGTTACTGATCCTGCAAGGCGTTTGGGTGCCAGACTTTAGCATCAATGCTTCTCTTTGTATTCTGCTGAGCCATCACAAAAATGATATTGGGGGACAGCAGGTGATCTATAAAAGCTGTGTTTTAAAGCCTTGTTAATTACTATTTCAGGACACTAATGAACAATGAGGACAAGACCTTGTGCCTGTTCCAACCGTTTGTGGCCATCACCCTTCCTATATACCTTTCGTGTTTTGATCTTGGACATCACATCATCTGGCATGATATTTAATAGGGTGATAAGGATCCGCCGCTTGGAAGTAAGATATGTCCTTTAAACGGTTTCTTTCATGCATAATGAGGCAGATGCTGCACATAATATAGATTGGGCGCAGAACCACAATGTGTAGAGATTATCTCTTTTCGGAGTTAGCAGATGTTGTCCGGGTGTGGATGTGTGAAGCAGTAGACACAGATTTGTCATTGTATCCAAATATGAGGGAATATTATTTTCGGTGTCTCCTTTCTCCATATTGTCTTGTGTGGTGAGCAGACGTCATATTCTGTATTTGGCTGGAGAGGGCTTAATGCGTGCAAAGCCTGCCAGCTCTCTCGCTCCATAAGAGATATGAGGAGAAGGAGATTAGCTCAGCTACCCATCCATGACCTTGATATTACGATGAAGACGGATAAGCGCTTTCTTCCCCCACCTGCCCAAAGCCTCTGAGAGGGTTTAAGCAGCGAGCCAGACAGTCTGTGTTCATTCAAAACAAATGCCTTTTCCTCTGCGGGTTCAATTTCCTCACCTATCATATCGGGCCACCTCAATCAATTAATGATGCCATACAGCTAGCAACATAAAACAAACAGCTGTGTATTCTGGAGTAACAATTGTGTGTATGATGCACACATCATGTGATGTTATATCACGATAAGGGTATCAATTATATCCATCTTCGGAACATAACAAAGGGAGATTAAAACGTACTTCAGAAACTCAAGACTTCTTCAATCACAGGCAACCGTAAAAATGGCCAGATGAAGATTTCCATCTTAAAAAAAATATATTTTTTATTTTCTTTCTAGATTAAAATCACATACGTTAGCGTCTGCTATTAACCTTAAATGAATGCATCTGCAAAGAGTATTTTTTGTTAAAACTGAAATGTAACTTATTTTTAAATAGATGACGAGGATGCTGGCATGGTAATGTTTTTCCCAATTATTATCCTACTTTTTAAAAAAAGTGCAATGCTAATACCTGCTTTCGGCTTTACCTGTAGGGGCAATTCAAGCCTCCCAATAAATATTCTCAGCATAAGGTACTGCAAATAACTAATAAGCATAAAGCTTCCTATTTCTTTTTCATTTTAGCTACCAAATTAATTTCTCAGCATGGAGCAGAACAGCTTAAGAGCCAGTGAACCCAAAACCGTTATTTATTTTGCTGTAAACGTTGTAATATTTCTTATATGATCCTGAACATAGTAATCTATTCCATTATTATGCCTATTACTGAAACAAGAGTGTATTTGAAAGCGAACAGGTGTAAAATCCAATGTTTCTGCCAGACTCTTCAAAACACTACATGAACGACCCAGGGAAAGGTCCTCTCATGACGCCGAGGTGCCTGCAAGTATACTCATCAACGTCACGGCGAAGGGTAGGTGGTGACGAGGGGTCTGGAGCTGCTTGGGCAGGGGTTGACCGAGAGAGTGTTAAGCTTCTCAAACACATAGTATAAAGTCACGCTGATGCTGATTGCGGGTGTGTGGAGTTTGTCCTGGAAAGCCAATGATTGGATGATCCCGTCCGAGCAAGGGGAAGGTTTCCTGTGTGGTCCCACGCCCCCCCTCTGTCCTAGACATATCTCAGATTTTCTTAATTCTCATAGGGTTCAAACTCCAGCGTAAACAGTGGGTTCACTGGCTCTCTAAACTAAAATAATGTTGTTATGAAACTAATAAATAATTGAAAGGTTCTGCCACACCGCTGCACCAGTGTGGCACCATGGGTCATGTTGGGCCTCTTGGGCTCTCCCTCCTGGAGTCCACGTCAAGCGGTGCTCTCATTACAGAGTCCCCCTAGAAGCACCTGCAGTGGCCCTCTGCGGGCTGTCACCGCAGAACTGCTGGAGGTACACATGTGCTTCTTTCACTGGAATATGTTTCAGGTTTTAAAGAGGCAAAAAATGGCATAACAATCGTTTATATATTTTTTTAACTGTCTCCCTCATATTTGCCCATTGGCATGAACAGATTTGCATGCTGCGCCTGATCTGCCCAGTAACTGTTCCAGAGCCAGGCAGTTCTGTAAATGTCGTTTTTTGCAACCAAAACATATAGCAATTAGACTCAGACTTTGGTTACGTGCTGTAAAATCAGCAGGACACCGAATACCAGATTTATGTGTACAGAAGATGACCACAAATTATTCATTTGCACGTCTATAAATGAAATATCTATTTCATTGTATTTTTTACAAAACACAACTTTGAAATTTGAATATTATTTTCTATGTAACGTCTGTGTGTTTTTTTTCCAAGCATGGAGTCCTTAGTGGCCGGTATATAGAGATCTATATAGGTGAAGGCGGTTTGAAGGAGGCTAAAAGTGCAGTGGTAGCAGTTGCTTAAGTGCACAATAGATGTGAGTGGAGCCCTTTAAATACACCACTCATTTGCAGCTGAGATTGATGGAACATTCAGCTGTCCGCCGATACGGTGATGCCGAGTAGTGCTTGTGCGTGTGACATAGTATTGGGCGCACGTAGGATGTGCCTAGTAGTACTTGACTGTTATAGATACTTGGCTATGATAGCCTCCGCCACTGCTGCTGCTGTTAATGTTTATGTAAGCGCAAATCTGTAACTCTGACCTGTCGGTATTCTGAGCAGCTGCATCACAATCTACTGCCTGAACCCCAATGCACTGCTCATTTCAGCCCATTCCAATCATGATGTGTGTTGTGGTACGGAGCTCTCCTTAAATAATACCTGATACGTTGATTTGAGCAAGATGAGGCTACGTTCGCCACTTAATGAAGAGCCTTTGAATTAGCTGAATGAAAGTAATTAGCCGATATTAAGAGCCTTAATTACTTTGCCTGAGTTAAAAGTTACTTTGGGTAACTTGGCACCTCACTTAATCTTGATCTTAGTTTGGCTACAATTGCCATGTGAATTGCTTCCATTCTCAAACTCTTTCTATGGGTGAAATGTGGCACTGAAAACACACTGTTGGATACACTTTTGACCTTTTGACCCATTCCCAAGTTTTTAATAGTAAGGCAGGGTGTAACTACAGTGTCCACTTGCACGATGGTGCTTTCTTGTAATAGGTTTAATATGGAAACCTGCCCCACTGCATTAGCTGAACGTTATTATTTCCCTCCACGGAGCTATCCAACACATGAGACTTCATCAGGTCCAGCTAAAGGAAAGAGGCTCCCACCCTCTCATCTCATGTAAAGGCTCGGTAAAGATAATCTATTACCCATTACTAAAAGCAATTAGAAGTAAATACAAATACCCCCAAAAAGTCACCGCAAGTTCAAAGAGACAGACTTTCTCAATGTAAGACAAGGCTTCAACACATAAATGTGGCCGAGTAAAATAGGTTAAGGGAGGAAGGCGCTGTGCATCTGATGAGGCCGATTTCCTTAAGCCAGTGGATTTGGCTAATAAAGCTGAAAATGCCCTTTGACCAATGAGTGAACCGATCAAATTTTCAGAAAAAGACTGCAGCTCATCACAGCATGCAGAAAGGGATTTAAAGGGGGAAGACGTGCGAGGAAGTAAAAAGATAAAGGATCAGGAGAAAACGAGGGGGCAGGGGGGGAGGAGAGGGGGATGTATTGCCGATGAGGAAAACAGAACAGCGTGATAAGACCAAGTTTTCGGATGTGATAGAGGCGTTGGTGTGCCAAAGTTAAGCGCTGATCCATGGCAAAACAGTTGCATGTGATCGCTAAAAATCTCGGGCTTACAGCATAAATACATAATAAACAAAAAATTAATGGGGGCGAGCGTCATGGCTGTCTTTGGGTTACCAATACACTGACTGGAACGGGGTGAAGGCATCCATATGGATGCTGCTGGGAGAGCACACTTGTTAACATATCTCCTTCACAGCTACTAGCAAAGTGTTACAGAGGTGGAATACATATGAGCCATGTTTAATAACAACAATAGGAGACTATTTCAGTGGGCATGGGAGCGCAGTTAAATGTGATTCACGAAAATTATTCCTAGCCAAGTATGATGTTGAAGCCCTATAGGGTCCATACCTAGGGGTAAGAATAGCATGTAGAGCTTCACTCACTGTAATGTTCACAAGCGCAATATGTGGGGACGCCCCTGCGTCACTGTTTTGCGCCTTCCCTTTTTCTTTCTTCATGTTCCTCCTGCTTCACTCTCTTGTCTCTCAGGTGTTCCTGACTCGGTGGGGAGTGGAGCTACTATGAAGTCGCTGCTTAAGGTGTGGCCTGTGTTTCCGCAGGCCCTCTCACTACCGCTGGCCCTTCGTCTGGTTGTCACATGCCCGAGCTGTTTTGGTTTGGTTAAATGGAGGGCTGTTAGGATAGGCTTTTCCATGTTTTTCACTTGTTAGTTAGGGGGTTCGGGTACTTGTAGGATAGGAGGAGGAAGCCCTGGCTTCGACGGCCCAAAGCGCGGCTGGCCCAGGCTTCCTCACCCCTTTTGCTTTGGTTAAGCAGTCCTCCAGCTGTTGGGGGTTAGGGGGGTATGTTTAATAAAGCGTCATAATAATTTTAATGTTACTTCTGGTTCAGTTTATTGTTTCTGCCGTGTTACTGGCCGCTGAACCGCGAGTCATGTTGTAAAGGGTGGCCGTAATAGTGACGATACTAATCATTCTGTGTAGAAACACTGAAACAAAGCAGGCAGATAGTTATGAATAACCCCAATGATCCAATAAATGCAGGCTGCATATGCGTGTAGTTACCCTAGTCAAAGTAACACCCTTCTTTGAGCGTAATTGTAAGCAAAGTTGGAGGATCAACAAACAGGACTTTTAAATTAAAAGTACTTTCTTTTTTCCGTAATGCTATGGCTAGCAATTAAAAGGGCCATTTCCACTACTAGTGCCGCAGAAAACATGAAGAAGTCAAGGATGATGAATTAGTGTAATGATTCCGCGGCAATACAGTTCAGAGGAAGAGCTGGAGGAAATTGCTGTTCCTAAATGAAGGACCTAAAATTACCCCCCAAGATATAACTGAACTTTTGCCTTTTGCGTTTTGTGTAACAGTAATTAGTCAGTCAAATGTCTTGTTTCAAGCTCTTATCTGCCAACTCACTCCGGCTCCCTTTCACCTTGTCTTTGTCTCCCTATACTCGCTACGTCTGATCTCATGCTATAACAAGCACACTAGGCCCACTGGGACGCTCACGCTCCCCGCCACCTCCCAGCTCGTTCTCTACCTCTCTCTCTCTCTCTCTCTCTCTCTCTCTCTCTCTGTAGCCACCTCTACCTCGCTCTCTCTCTCTCCTTGCATCTACCTCTATGCCTCTCTGTCTCTATCTCTCTCTCTCTGTAGCCACCTCTACCTTGCTCGCTCTCTCTCCTTGCATCTACCTTTATCCCTCTCTTTCTCTCTTTGTATCTATCTTTACCCCTCTCTCTGTCTCATCTCATCTCTCTCTCTCTCTCTCTCTCTCTCTGTCTCTCCCTCTCTCTCTCTCTCTCTCTCTCTCTCTCTCTCTCTCGCTCTCTCTCGCCTTGCATCTCCCTATATTCCTCTCTCGGCCTCTCTCTCTTTGTATCTATCTTTACCCCCCCCTCCTCTCTCTCTCTCTCTCTCTCTCTCTCTCTCTCTCTCCATCACCACTGCCTCCCCCTCTTCTCTTTTATATCTTTTTAACTGTGTGCTTGTCACAAACGACTGCCCCGATCCGGTTGATTCAGGGCTGTGGCGTGATAGAGAGGGGATCTGATGACGGGGCTGGGGAAAGAAAGGGCAAGGTGAACATGATAGAAACACAACCCACATGCACAGACATAATGCCACCAGGCCTCCAGGGTGAAGGGCATCGGCGTCAGCCGCCGCGGCTTTAGCGGTGAACGCTAATTAGCGCAAAGGCCCTGACCTTGACAAGCCATTCTTTTCCCTCAGTCAAAAGCGGGCCGGCGCCGCCACAATGCCTGAAAGAAAAGCCGGCACTGAATGAGATCAATTGGAGGCGGCGGCGGCGGCGCATAAGAAGCCATGGGAGACCGGGCACAAAGAGCGGGCCCGCCGCCGGCCGCGTTCCCAAACGCAACCAGCGGTGACTTTGGCTTGATGCGCCCTCATTTGAATGCATTAGTGAGCCTCTGAAAACAAAAACACACACCTCGATAAATAAGGCCCATGTGTTTTAGGCCACGCCAGGCTCTGCTGATGTCGGCCGTTTAGCTCCACTCTGCGTGATTAACAGAGGGAGTGACGCCGGGCCTGAATACATTAGGGGACTCGGCCGGCTATCTGCTCCGGAGAGGGCGGGAAAAGTACAGATACGGAGTCGCTCCGTCTTTACGGAGCCCTCCAAAGGCCTGAGTAATTGAGTTTTCACCGCCCAAAAAAAGGGAAGAAATGTTTACACCAAAACAAAGGGAAATTAGATGAAGCACGGGGACGCGGTGGAAATAAAAATAGAAAGCTGTCACTGAAAAGCCTCAATGCAACGCTCCTCAAAGTAAATAACTATATTAGAAATGTGTTTTCACATTTCTGATTTACAGCCTGCGACAAAGAAGTCACAAAGAAATGTAGGCAACATAGAGCCGTGTTTCTTTCTATTTCATTTGAACAAATCAATATATATTTATTTTATATTATATTCATGTGTTTTGTTTGATAAAAACTGGGAAAAGTAAACCGAGTACCCCAGAAGACAAAATACAGTACACGAGACGATGGGGGAAAGAAGGAACAGTGACGGTGGACGGCCTTGTGATGTAGCCCTCTCCATGTCCTTGAGCAAGGCACCCCGACCTTGCTAGAGCCTTCTGTCCAGATAAGCCTGGCCTATGACCTTCCTGGAGCAGCGCGCGTGTGAGAGAAAGCATGAGGTTCCTATTGTAATCGATAGATGGTCCCGTTATCATTATTATTATCTGATCAGCTTCTGAGAATCTGCTGACCGAGACAGTAGGTTAACACAGAGGTGAGGCAACAGGAAGCAGCTGTGTCCGACACACAGAGATACAGGATACCCTGAAAGAGGCTACGTTACCATTATCACTGATGGGGATGATGGTAAATAAAGGACAGCCTCCGATTACATTGGGCAGAGGACCGTTATAGTATATGGTATACTATACTATAGCATACTATAGTACACATTGAGTATCGTAGGCTATATAGTCATCAATCAGCAATTTGCCGTGATGTCGGAGCCACAACAATAAGTACTTTACATTAAAGAACAAATGAATATATGGCCCTAAAGTATATTCTCAAATGCAAAGCAATCAATGAGACAATGGTATTGTATAGCGTTGTATAATAAAATATGCAGCGGTGCAGAGAGGGGTAAATAGATACAATATTATATATAATATAATAATATTGCATGTAATTAATCTGCAGTGTTTTCCTAGATACATTCTTTGCATGCATGACTTTTTTTTTCCCGTAAGCAGCGTCATGTATAATGGAAGCCAAGGGCAACGTGGAGGAAGGTAAACGGAGGAGTCCCGCTTGTTAGAAGGCCAGTCGGCCTGTTTACATGGCTGACGTGTCCTAGGTCGACCCTAGTTAACCATTCATGGTGGAACGTTCTCTCCTTCGCATGTGGAGCCATTAGGTGTACACTCTGAGTGAGTCTGCCCAGACTCACTCAGCCCCTTTTAGACTGTCTGTTCCCCGCGTCCCGGCCCTCCTCCTCTCTCCATTCCTTCAGTGCTAGCTCTGCAGGTCAAGGTCCCTGTGCTGCGGATGTGGAACACTGAGCATTCAGGCCAGAATTCCCCCCCCAGCATCAAAACAGGTCAAGTGGTCCAACATCAACGACTTTGAAGTCCGAGTCGGAGTATATATAAAGGAGCACTTGGGCACAACCTGAATGTTGTTATGGTTGAGTTAAGAGCAGTAACAGAAATAAAAAATGATGAGTTTTAAATGACCTCTCCCTGTAAGCTGGTTATTGTGGCACGATAGATCACTTAATAGAAAGAGCTTTTATCTATTATCAGTGGAGATAAGTCCTTAGCAATGAGAGGCGCAGTGTGTGTGCTCGCGTGTTTCAGTGTGTGTTTGATTCCGTGTGTCTGTACGTGTATGTGTGTATGTGTGCCTCATGGAGCTAGTGGGGAGCTTGTGGGCAGCAAGTGAGGAGAGGAGCTGAGATCTGGAGGATTAAAGACGAAGGACTTTGACGAGTGTGAGGGAACAGGAGAAGGTGAGGGTGGCGCCCCGTGGAGCACCACTCCCTCTGGTCACAAGGTTAATGACGTCTGCCGTAAGACCTTTACTATCCCAACCGCTGTGTCCGTTGCACGGGGTCTCCCTGTGATCAGAGCAGGGGGCCAGACAGGAAGGAGATGGTGCTCATTCCAACGCATAATGGGCATGAATACAGGAAAACAATTGATCATGCATATTAAACCCCACGCCTAAATTCAGAAAATACTGAGGGCATAAAAAAGAGAACGGGGTGGGGAAAACAAAAGGAGGGAAGGATGCTATAAAAGGAGGAAAGCCCAGTGCACAAGCCACCCCCTCCCCCCCTCATCCGCCTCCCC
>JAOPUD010000001.1:7157380-7178231 GCA_027122715.1 Trisopterus minutus
CCACGCCTCCCCTCTCCTCCGCCATCAGCCCAGATGATATTGGCAGCCCTGCTCACTCACTGGAAAAGCCTTCACGTCAGCAGCAGCAGCACGCCAGCGGTGGATAGTAGGTGTCTGTGCAAACAGGTTGGGCCTTCTGGTTAGTAGGCCGAGGCAGGGGGAGCCCTCTGCAGTTCACTTCTCAGTACACTCGATTATGCGTCCCTTCGGTGACACATCGGCGACGCAATCTACATTCAGGAATGAGTTATTTTTTCATCAAACACCCCGACCACATCCAGTGGAAAACCGTGACATCTTCAATCGTCTCGTATTAACTTCAATCAATAATATACTTGTGGTAATTGGCTTATACAGTGTGATGCAATGTTTGGAAAGGATAACAAAGTGGCACAGAAGACGCGATGTCAATGGCTCGCCCTACATTTTGAATGTTAATTTAAAACGATTTGTTCTCGATGGGTTGTCTGGAATTATACACGACTAGAGACGTATATCATCACACTGCAGAATGACAGCCTTCATGTGGATTTGAACTGGGTTGAGGTTTGCTATATGTATCAATAGTTACATCGTGAACCCGGGGGTAGGATTCAATGTTATCTCACAGTCTTACGTTTGATATAATGGAGTTTGAGATATTGAAGTTGAAACTTAATTGACGTCTTAGATAATAGGAAACCATCTGCTTTGCTATACAAGTATGAGTACTCTGGTAGAAATGTCATTTGAACAAAAGTAAAAGAAAGTAATTTCACGTTTTAAGTATTACAATTCCTAAGAACTCTTTTATGCCTTTCTTCTGAACATAATTATGATCAAGTTAGAACATGTAAAGTCTGATCGTCAGAAGAAATTTAAATGTGGGTTTATTATTGGAGGCCGCAATAATTAATCTAAAACTCTCTTAAAATGTCTCCCCCCATAAACACTATTTTAATGTCCACACCAAATTGGGGTTTGAATACTCAAGGATATACAAAGATAAGGAGATAAATCTTTTGTTTCCCGAATCAGCCCATTAATAGCCAAAGATCATCCATGCGAGCAAGGAAGGATAAATAAATCAAATCAAGAATAAAAAAAAAGAACAACCCCAAGCAGATGTTTACATAAACATTATTTACGACTACATTATGCATAGATAGCTCAATGCTCACTCTGCTGACAGAATTATCTATTAGGTTTCCAGGTGGGATTTTTTATAACCGCAAGAAGCTATAAGCTGCTTTGATGAGCCAATCAAAACATCTCCTTTCATGTATGCTTTAGTAAAATAAAGATATGAGATAAGTTCAGCCTTGGTGCTTCCCTTCCCCTTGTCAGCCATGGGTATGGCAATCAGCTGTCATCAGCATCAATAACACTCCCACATTTTTATTCACAGCCAACATTGGGGAAAACAGAAGTAGACGGAAAGAATAATGTATAAATAAAAACTTCAGCTGGAAGACCAACTCCCGATTCAAGAATAAGATTGTTTTTTTTCTACAAAGCCACTTCAACATTGTACATCTACATGCTTTGAATCGTTTCTTGGATCTGAAAATCATCAGAGTACGGTCGACCGAATAAAAAACCTTTAGGGCTAACTATTAACTATACATTTATACCCCCTCAAAATAACTCAAACATCTCTCAACCCTTACAAAAGCAGAAAGATATTCAATTCAAATACTCTAATTTGTTCCTTATTTAATTATTTGATTTCTTTACATCAGACAGCCTTCAGGTATTCTGCTTGGCACCGTCTAAGCAGAGATCTATAGTTTGCTCTTCTAAATGAGCGTAGTTTTCCTTCCCTCCGCAATGTTTTCCTCTCTAAACTCTCGTGTTGATTCAAGAGGTTAACACCGCGGGCTCAGAAGAAGCGCCGCCGAGTGAGCGATTGAGCACCACAAACGTAAATGTGGAATACAAAAAGAAATCTGTCTGATATAGGAACAGCTGTCATCCGACCGGGCTTCCTTATCTTCAAGCAGAAAAACTGTTTGTCTGACGGGTGGCAGTTTGGTCTTCAGATAAGAGAAGGCCAATCAAAAGCCTAAATCGATTGTCCTGGCTTCCATCCGTGGGCTGTTTCTTTAGCTGAGAGCTACTGGGCACTAGGTAGTAACTGCCATTACATCACTACCTCCAACTAAAACTTCAGAGTCGACGATGGCTTCGTTCGGCATTGACCCTGACCTTGTGCTCAAACATCTCCACTTAACTTGGATGTGTGTTTGGGCCTGCGCACACATAAATGAGTGTTTTGTGCCTGTCTTGCAAAGAGATCCGAAAAGATAAATGAATGTTACTGTAGGGGTAATAAAGTTCTATTCTCTTACATGGTAGCCATCAATCCAAGGTTCTGGGCCTGATCTTGTGCTTGGAGCAAGACTGCCACTGACTAAGTACGGTCTAAGCTCAAAGCTAAATTATTTAGCAAGGGAGACTAGCTGATAAATGTTGGTGGTGCAGGTCAATACATTACAGAGATGTGAAGACCAACCCTTTGGTAGGATTTATTATGCATTGGAGGAGATAAAGGCCATTGATTGTCTCCAACAAGGTCACAATAAGGCCTTTTGTTCACCTTAAGGCCTGTGTCTCTTGTGGCAACATCGTTATGCTGCTATTTGGAAGACCCATGCAATAAGGTTAATCAAATCTGTGAATGGAAATTGTGGAATTGTCTTGTGTACCTTGAAAGGGTATAGAGTGATAATGGTCTGGATTTTGGGAGGGGATATCCAACTTTTACATTATTCATGTGGTTCTGGAAAATGCAATGGCAGCGCTAATATAATATTGACCTAACCCCAACACTACATGAATGGCAATAATGGAACAGCTTAACACACAGACACAGACCGACCCAAAAATAAATCACACACGTACACACGTACACACATACACACACACACACACACACACACACACACACACACACACACAAAAACACAAACACAAACACAAACACGCACACATGGATTCACACACTCACAGATTGTGAAATGAAAGTCTTACTGGAATATATCTCTTACAGTTATGATAAATTCATATAGCATTTTATAGATTATACTTTAAATCTGGCTATATGATCTACTGGAGTTACTGGAGGTCTGGAGGCAAAGACACAGACATAAAAAGACTAAATGAGGAGCACAACATATATCCAAACAACCGGGTAGTGGATAAATACTGTTTCTGGTCAACAAATACTCAGGCGGGAGTTTCTCTCTTTATTTGACGTACTATGTGGGTGGAGAAGAATTAATGGGAAAAAGAACAGTGTTCAAATGGATTAATGGTTTATCAACCCACATTTAATGAAGATTTGTGTCTGGCTGCCTTTGTGGTGAAGGAAAATCATCTCTCAAGATAGCTGCAAAGTTGGCAAGAAAAGACTAAAATCAGGATCACATTTGCCTATTTTTCCAAGGGAGATGGAAATCTATAATGTGAGACTCAATTTTTTTTTTACTTGAATATAAGTTATTGTTTTAAATCAATTCACCTAACTACAGGGATAAGAACTAGCATCCAGCTACTTATTCTTTCAAATAAATCTGATAAAATATTTTTTGATATAATAAGTAACTATACAGTTGTCCATAATACAATACATACTGTAGATTCAAAACAAATTCCAAATAATAAAAAAAAGATATGTATCTATCCAATGTAATGAGTAATGCTCCTTCCTAAATGTCCATGATGGCCCAGCAAGTGTCGAATTCAAAAAACTGCAGAAAGGTCAAAACCTTAAACAGTCTATGGTCCCAGTATAAATCCAAAAGATACTAATTCAACCACAGAACAGAAGACAACATAACAACAGAAGACGACAGCAAACAATTCTGTTCTCCTCAAATATGACGAATGCTTTTTTTCAACGTCCATTGTTCCATTAAACTAGGCCTTTAAATGAATCATATTTCCCAGTTAATTAGGTTTGTGCTGCTCCTCTCTCCATCGACAAGTACGCCATCTTCAGTCGCGTGGCCTCAAACCAAGGCAGGTGGATAATAGATTTCTGTCTGCCTGCTTTCAATAATTCCCCTTTCCCAACATAACACACAAATCCCCATCACACATGAATAAAAAGAAAACTAATAAAGAAACATCAGAACAAAATGTAGGGTCTGATGTTTAAATTAGTTCACCCAAAACTAGATAATCAAAATAAAAAAGTATATATTCATGATCATGCATATGTATTATATTTGTCCAATTAATTACCATTTCAATCAAATGCTGTGATACTTTTATTGTAGTAGAATGTTGATGTAGATTCCTTTAGTTCAAGTACTGAGGACTTAGTTTAGGCATATATACTATATTATAAATGAAAGGCATAACCGCTAAAGGATGAAAGAAAGCTTGTCAGTATTTTCAATCAAGAAAAGGCATTGTTCCTGTTAGATCTGGCTGTTTTCATTATCATAGGGCAGCCTATATGGATTACCAAGGCGTATACCAACATGGCCTACTTCAGAATTCCGAGCACGCTACTTGGATGTATTCACATTGTGCATCTGGTTGTCATGCATCATTAGGCGCATCCAATGGAAACTCAGGACTAATAATGGGGGAGCAGGGAAAACGGTTACCAGCATTTAGTGTTGTAAAAAGGACAACTAGAATCCAGCCAAACCATTCATGCTTTGATTCCAGACGAGACTGCTAAGCATATCCATTGTTGGATACCGTCAAAGCACTTTGACTTCTTGCTAATTATATAAACATGACTTTGAAAAATGTCCTGGAGAGGGAACACAGCAGAGCCACTGTGGGTTCACGTTGCCTCATCAACAGTGATTTCAAAAGGCAGTGCAGAATTTCAATAGTGCTTCAAGGTTCTGCTAAAGGACAGAGTGGGAGACATGGAGGAAGGGTGTGGAATTAGGAGGAAGAAATGGTTGAGGAAATGCCACAATGAATTGCTGAAATACACTGTGTTGACACCTCCAACCTTTTGGTTCATGCTAGAAAGCGTGCAATGCAGGCTTCTGATGTTAGCAACCATCACAAACCCATTGCTCTAAAACAGGATACGATTATAATAGTATAGTATGATTAATACTAATATTTATTAGTATATAACCACTGTCTTGCACAGCCAGGGTTATTCACTTGAGGAGTTTTGTTATTGGAAAGGTATGGAAGACAAATAAATCCACTTTTTCAAAACAATAACGTCAGAGCAAATGACACTTTGTTTATTGTTCCTGGTGAGATGATACAGTATGAACTAATGTCACTGTACAGACATGGTTTCAAAAGTCACAGCTCAGCACATCGCAATCAGAGTGCTGTGTCAGACGGATTGGTTATCTGTAATGTACATGCATTTGAAATAGTTTAAGGTTCAGTGCTTCACAAGCAAGGGGATACAGGGGATTAAAACCAGCTTAATATATTAAAGTACTGCAGTGGAAAAAAATTCAATATGGATAAAGTATAAATGCAATGATTTTGAAAACCATTATAAAGCATACAAAACAGCATTATAAGCAAACAGCTTCCAAACCAGCAAAACAGTGCCAGCACACAGTGAATGTCAAAATAAGAAAACCTTTAACTCACTATATAACTGGTTTAAATATTCCACACTGCACCTGACAAAATGAGGTTCTGAGCATTCTCAACATTTTAAATGTTTTTTAAATCTCTAACAAGGGGGCATGGTACACATCCAACAGCTTCCCAGGTTCCAATCCCTTCAAACTATCTGATGGCACACTAACAAACAGAATACAGACTGTTCCTTTCCTGCCATTCCTTGGTACCCGTTTGTAAACAGTTAGCATGCAGCCCTCCTTCAGCATCTCCATAAACTCAGCCATCCTTCTGGAAAATGCTCCAAAATAAGCCCCACAGATCAGGTAAAAGATGGCTTTTTAGAGAATATAAGGAAAGGTTGTAAGGAAATGAAACCTTTAAATTCTAACCACTTTCACCACTGTGATGCCATTCATCATCGCCATGTCCAATGTCTGCTACCTGTATCATAAATCAATATACATTCTTTAAACCCTTTAACAATTTAAGATAATACCGGCTTATATTGAACATAATTTATTGGTTGCACGTATGAGATTTTGCCTGTAGGCAAGAAGCAGCCTTAGCCACTAAGGTAACACAACAAAGCACAGAAATAAAGCAACCTGGACTCTGTAATTTCAGTCCAACCGGCTACTCAAGATGAGAGGATCATTGAACAATAACTGAATAAATGACCTATCCCATAACACAACCTTCAGAACACAAGCCTACAAAGAACTTGAGTTTTACCAGCACTCAAAAGGTTTTAAGAACCTGTTAGCTCCCAGATGTGGGACCGGTGGGATGGGTGATTATGTCCTTGTCAGCTTATCTCTAAATTGAGCCAGTTTTATTGATGTGTAAACATTTCAAAGAAAGGGGGATTTCACACGAAGCCCCAGTGCCCAAAGGCTCAAGGACATGCATCCAGAGAGCAGGTTATCCCTACTAGACAAGGATCTATCTGAGCTTCATTGACAGTGAAAAAACATAACTTTAATGGGACAACATATAGCTTAACACCAACCACAACACCTACCAATCCTTAACAGTGATTAGTACAGCCTCAACCAATGAGATGGGATCTAGGGCTTTAGTCAAACAACGGAAATCTTGGTCAACTGAAATTTGGCCCATTCGACGACGAATCGATTGGTCACAGGGGGAAAATAAGAATAAAGAAACCTGCAGGTTATCTCTATATTAACTAACCCACAGTGCCCTCTACTCTACCTGGTAGCCGGAATATCACACATTGGTGTGATATTCGTGCTGGTTCGTACTGATTGGAGGAAGTTAGATTAAATCGTGGTCGAGCTTTATTGTATAGCGGGTCACACCGGACGAACCAGGGAGCCCAGCGCAGGACAGCATCGTGGAGCAGAAAGACAACGCGTTGGAAGACATGATTCTAAGTTTTGTTCTGTGTGTAATAGAATGGGTCCCAACGGGTGACGCTGCGATGCGTGCCAAGGTGCCAAGTCTGATACGTTCATACTCACAGCCTGTCCAGTGTTAAAAATTAAAAAGAGCATTCTGACAACATGAAAACAATAACTTATGCCTACTGTTCAGAAGCCAACAAACTTTTTTATCTTCCTTTTTAATAAATGCTGCCACACCGACGACTTATTTGATATGGTGTAGTTTGTAGCTGAGTAAATGTTCAGTGAGTCGACTGGCAGTCGGTTAGGCGAGTTTAAAGTGGTGGAAACTGGGGTGGGTTGACCGCCTGCTTTATAAGTCTAAAGGGCTGATTATGGTCCCACGTTCACACAACGCAACGGGGTTACGGACCTTGCCAAGGGCCTGACATGCACCTCCCAAAAAATGCTCACTAAAACCCGACGCAGGACCATAAACGTTCCTGAATACAATGATTGTCTATGATTGGCTTTGATGAGAATTTTTTTGATTCAGAATTAATGTTATTTATAACACAATATAGCACTCACTCACCATCAATCACTCAAAAATAAAATACATTTCAATCCATTATTTCCCCGCCACTCAAAATAATGGTTTAAGAAGCACTTTTTCCTTATGAAAGTAACACCAGCCATTGTATGACCAATGGACAAGTGCATGTCGACCAGCATATCGACCAACCGAACAGAACTTAAAAGCCCTGGTAGGATCTGACCATGCCCGTTATAAACCCTGATATTAATGTATCATTTGAAACATATCACGTATCCACATGTTACACTTTACACTGTACGTCAAGGTGTATTTGTCTAATGCACAGCATATTTCCAAGTTTAGGAATCCCCCTGCCGTTGAAAGAAAAACATTCTATGAAACAATAATGTTAGTTATGGCGACCCATTTGTCATGTTCAGTGGCACAAAATTCCTATTAGCAATCTATCATAGTGTCAATTTGACTTTTGTTGTCAATTGAGGAGGGTGTCCGTGTCTGCCACACAGCCTGTAAGCTTCTTATGGAAACTCTAATAATATGGAAGAGAATGTTACGCCGGGATTGTGCAAAATTTGCCTCAGGGGACATGAAAATGTATCGTCGTTGCACCTGCAAGAGGTAGCCTGCTAACATTACAGAATACATCTCAGCTTTAAAGCTCTTCTTGTCTTTCCCATCACCGGACCAATGTGAGGGTTTGTTTAACAAAAGAACATGAAAGCCAAAGGAGATGCATTGTGAACCAAAATTGCCCGATTTCCTAGAGGAGAAGATGACAGCAGAGTCAGCTTCATGTCCAAGGACTTGTCAACCTGCCAAATGCTGAGGTTCTGGGTCTGCACATTTTATAAACACTCAACACATGATCGCTGTGAAAATCATGTCTAGAGTATAACTTCATTGAGACAGGGGTCTGCCCCTACCTTGAGGGAACGGCAACCCTCAGTTTAACTACCTCTTTGGTTTGGAGAAAAATGTACTATTGGGGAAAAAAAAGATAGGAAACATGCAAGATACTCCAACCCACTCCAACCCACCCCAAAAAGGTCAATATTAGCTCCAGTTCTAGTTTCTACCCTTTGACAATAAGATAGGGTTTAATCAGACAAAAGCCTGGCCTAGCAGTGCTTCAGAGGCACTGCCATGTCTGAAGCTGTCCATCAGACGGAAAAGGAGCACGATGGGCTGGCATCCAAGCTGTCCCAGAGAGAATACTATCCTGCTGTTGTTCCTGGGTCCTCATTCTCAAGGACCTTTGGAGATCAAAGGCTGATGCACAACAAGAAAGCCAGGGAAGCAGAGAGTGATATGGAGAGAAATAGAAAAATAGTGTGGCTCGCAGGAAGGATGCCATGAAGAGAAAGAGCCCAAGCAGTCTTCCACTGATTACCCGACGCCAGGCGTCCAACTGTGCCGAAGGAGAGCGTCAAAGGGATTTCCTGGTAACTTCTGTAAAGCATCCACTCTTACTCAGCCCAGCCTCCTCCTCCATCCGGAACCAGATGAAGTGTCTTCCGACCTCAACTGCATCGCCTTTTCATGTTATATTTTGTACTGTGGAAATGTGTTTCTTTGATAGCCTAAAAAAAGATATATCCCCAGAGGAATAGTGAACCTCCCTCTCAGTCCCTCTCATGCTCACTTGTTCTCTTGATAAAACAAAATTGATACATGCTGTGGTTCCGCCGACCAGTGTTTGTTTGACCTTGCGCACACAAAATTTAAACTGCACAAAAAATAAGTAACACAAAATTACTCAATATGCCGATTTAAAAAGAACAGATCACAGGTTCAAGTTCATGGAGAAAAACACGCATGTCACAGAACTGTGACAGAAATCTTGAACTTATTCCCCTTTATCTAGTAAATAAAGTTAAAGTCCATTACATACGGTTCTGCACAGGAAATCCTGAACCAGCAATTTAGTGCAAAAAAAAAAATAGGAATCTATTCGTCAACACCTGAATAGCTTTGCAGCTCAGTGAACACATGAGGGAAAAGGGAAGGACAGGAGATAAGAGTAAAGGAGGGAAACGGGAGTAGGGAGCGAGAGTTGGGGAGGAAATCGAAGATGCAAGCTGGGTTCAATTTAGAGCCTTCCCACAGGAGGTGGAGTGACCTGTATCTGCTACAATAGAGGTCAGCGCGGTCTTCATACTCAGGACATACTGATACCGTGGACCCCTGCCTTGATGTGCACATCCAAGGGAAAAAAGCAAAAGGTCCCTGTAGTGTGCAGGACCCCTTGAATGACCCAACTGGTGGGTTCCTATTACAACTGCCTCGCTACACCATGGCCATACAATCGACTCTTCACAGTGAGCAACAACACTAGCAATCAGCAAAGCTATCAAACTTGGAGGGAGATACTAGTATGCGGCCAGCCAACCACAGACACTCAGCCAATTCTTTATCTTGCTATTTTCTAATTTCCCCAGCCAAATATAATGATAAAAAAGTACCGTAGTGGATATCATGATGCTGAAGCTATGATGTGATTGCACAACATTGCCCCACATAAACTCCTTCAATTAAACGATTTTGAAAAAAAAGAACAAGAAAAAGTGAGGGTTTACTGTCTTGCTGAAACGCTATGGATGAAAAATTGTTTTTTTAAGTAGCCAGAATAAATTGTGCTGGGCTTCAGCCATCTATTCTAAACCATAACGGGGCAGTTTAATAAAAAGCTAATATATATCAAATCCCAACATTGGTTAAAAGAACAGAAACCCCCATAGGCTTTAAATGTTATTTTCTCTTAATCTCTGGTTGAGAAAAAAAGACCTACTATGCACAAGCCTGTTCTAACTGGTACCATTCACATTTTGTCCTGCACCCTTGCTAACACAGAACCATCAGACCTACCTTGGTGAAAACAAATAAGGTGAAAGATAAAATATTTAAAACATTTAAATAACCAAGACAATCAAACAGACCAACATAAAAACATGACCTTTTATTTTCACTGATTGCCCCACAGGATCTAATGAACATTTCTGTAAACATTTGCAATTGGAGGGAGTCATTTTAATTACACTCCGTAGAGAGGCAGTGCCAGGCAAAGACCTCAAATGAAGATAAACATTTAATCAGGCATGACCTTGCATTCGATTAGGTGAGTTCTCAAAGCATTGTCGCGCATGGAAATAACATTGACACAAAATGTATTTGTGCAGTTGCAGACAAGTATGGAAAAGTGTCAGACACCTAGTGCTTTGACTAGGGCAGCCCAATCAACCTAATAAGAGATTTCCTAATCCATAGGAGCTAGCCCTAATCCCGCCAGTGCTCTAATGAGGTCAAGATATTCTGAGGGGGATTCTCCAGCCTTCAAATGAGAAAGTCCAAACTGCCATCTTAAAGAGCACTAGGGAGAGCAGTATCCAAGGATACAAGCATGTCATACAAATAGGCTACTAACAGCATCATCTACAGATGTTTCAGATCGTCTATTTATTCATGTAAAATACTCACCTAAAAGGAGATCTATTTTAAATATCACTTAAAATAAAAATAAAATACATTGATTGATACTGGTTGATGCATTAAAAAAATATTGTATTTTATGATTTCTTTCAAATATTTCGTTTTATTCAAATATTTAATTAAAATGGTCATATTGCCTCATTAAAGCTGTTTATCACAGCAATGTCCCATGTCAATTTAAAACAACAATGAAAAAAATAGTGAGACTTTAGAATGAGAAGGACTTGTCGGAAACGTTGTTTGAGTTCAGAGATAAAGACGCCAGCGCATCTCAATGTCCCCCCCCCCCCTCCGCAATCGTAGCATCTCGTATTGGCATAGATGATTCTCCATTATGTATTTCAATTAATTAGCTATGGATTCTGACCACTGCTGCATGTATCTCCTGAGTCTGCTTTGACTAAACCCACAGAGCGCGTTCACGAAGCACCCCTGCTTAGTCCTGAGTGGCAGCATATTGTATGTGGGCCCCATGCTGTGCCGCCGGCGCAGCAGAGAGGATTATTCCTGACGACAGCTGCATTAAATGTGTAGCAAGCCGATGGAGGCCTTAGCCGATGCTCTCTTGTCTCCCTTGGTTCGGCGCAAGTTCAGAAAGAGTCCTTCTAAGCTGAGAGGAGCTGGTAGTACTCAGAGTCCTGTACCGTTCATTAAGGGCTGAGGATGTCACTTCAGCTTAGGACTCTTGTCCCCCGCTCTGCCAGGCCTACCAGATATACTCCCCTGTCTCAGCTTTTTCAGGGCTGAAAGACTCAATGAATCTCAACTGGCTTTTCCGTATGTGGTCTACTCTGGGTTTTTAAATGACTTTAAATCACACCTATCCATTGTAAGCAGGTTAATTTCGTGGTTTTATGTCTGCAAGGTGGTGGCTAATATACAATGTTGTTGTTTTTTTTAAGAGCAAAGCCTGCATGTTATTTTAATGAAGGCCCTAAGGCAAAGCTCTGAGGTAAAGTATAGGCGCAGAAACATATCTCAGCAATAGTACTGGGCAGAGACATTGGCTCTGGAGCACTGCATCTTTCATGCCAGGGTAACCAAACATCAGGCGGGTTTCATCTTGAAGAGAATGTAAGCCTAAAGCCCCTCCCGCGTGAGGTGTCCTTCTTAAAAAGATTTAAATCTCAACAGAAATGTCTGCTAAAATAGAGGTCACCGTGCCAGAGCCGCCTCCAGACAATAGCGGTCGGTTGCAAACCTGGAAGGAATCTAGGAAGGATTTGTTCCTGGTTGGCTCATCCCCCCCAACGCCAGGAGCACACTGAGGGCTGAGGAGCATACCAGGTACAGCAGGCAGGGACGCTGAGATGTATTCATGATCTTCCACTGCAGTGTTTTGTAACTGCTACTCCAAAACGGTCTCAAAACTCAAAGATATCATGAATTCCTGACACACAAAAACAACAGACAAATTCTGTATTTCTTGACACAATCCCCAATTTTCTCTCAGACTTAGGAGTGTTTACCAAGCAAATTGTCAAGCAGTGCCATGATTCTTGTTAATCTTCCAGGGAAAATGTAAAGGCTGATAGCATATCCCTACCTCACAGACTGCTCCTGAGTCTGTTACGCCATGCCTATTCTTTCCTTCTGCCTCTGCATTTTGATCAGATTGGTTTATCTAATTTTCCAGTAAATGCTTGAAATGTATTCCAGTACACTTACTCCTCATAAATGTACACAGGGGAGTCGAAATGAATAGTTGGGCATAGGATTCACCTCACTGCCCCAGCATAACTGCAACCCCAATGCACCCCCTTAAAGATTCTGAAAGGCAGGTTGTAGCCTCAACCTTTTCAACCTAAAGGGAAATTAAATGTGTATCTCTTCATGAATAAGGTTGACAAAAACTGCCTTCTGAATTGACAGAAATATTGTTCAAGCTTCACAAGGCTATAGTCGAGGGGGAGAAATACCCTTGGTTTCTTCAATGTATAATGTTATAGATGTTCTCGTTTTGAAGCCAAAAAAGGATTTCTATAATAACTATAGCCAGTGGAATCCTTTTCAGGGGACTGGTGCAAGAACAAAATGAGCATTGCCTGTGTCACACCGTTTCGATATTGTTGCAGTCATCAGCGGCCCTCGCTTTATTGAGATCCTTTTGCTTGTACAGGGCAGAAGAACAACAAGATTGTATTAAGGATGCCGAACCAGCGCCCGAAATATGCACACAATTGATGAGGTGTCACTTTCACTGAGAGTCACACAATCGAGGCGACAAGAGACGTTATGATCCCTCCCCGGCTGCCCGGCCGCCACCAATGAGGAGCAGACACACTGGTATGCATGGGGCGCATAAGACGAAATGTCCTCAATTTTAGGAAAGGTTACTTTGCAGCCCAGAAATCACTTTTGGAATGCATAACGACAACATACTTCAATGCTGCTTCCGCTCAATTTTGAAAAGGAATTCGAGCAACCCATCAATCTCCAACTTCCATTTGAGGCCTGAAATGTGCACACAAATAGTGCTTCTCCACCCAGTGCTACCGCTTGGGCTGCAACTATTTATTTTCCTTTGTACATGACGAGGGGTGCCAGCAGCTGTAGTCGACAGCATTTATCCCAAACAAGTGCTTAGGCTTATATATTTTTCGATCAATTACAAAAAATGTGTTAATTAATTTAGACTGCTAGCAGTACAATGCAGGTCAAACAAGGCACAAGTTACAACATCAGCCAATTAAAAACAAACTGTGGCGTTTTACATTTTTTAATAACTAGTCTAGGGCAAGGGAGCACAGACGAGGCAGATGGAGACGCACAGTCTACATGCTGTATTCATAGACAATGGACTGATTTCTCTATTTCTTATCTATTGTGTTACGCTTCAAAAGCATAACCTATCTAAAATAGCTAGGGCAAGTAAATGGTAAATGGACTGCATTTATAAAGTGCCTTTCTAACAAGTGGCCACTCAAAGAGCTTTACAATATTGCCTAACATTCACAGTACAGACTACATGCATCCTATGAAAGCATTTTTGCAAATTTATTCCAAGTAAAGTAAGCATTTTGTCTATAGTTCGTAGCCAACTTACTTAAGTGAATGCCGATTAGTGCATTTTATAAGTAACAATTTGTTAATCAAAAGAATGGATGGGTGGTTTTAGCATATTGGTTTTTATACCAAACGTTAAGTAAAACTAACTTTAATCAACTTGTAATGTATTGGGGTAATCACTTCCAATTACACTTGGTGATTATGAATTCCTCATGGCTCAGTGAGATATCTTTTCAATTTCCTATGGGCTATGGGGTCAATTGATCTTCCCTCTAAGGAAAATATATTGAATACATTAAGAAATATTGACAACAAACAACTGTGGAATTATAAGTTCAGAGGAGCAGGATCTATTCATTCTAACAAGGAACATTGAACAGAGTGACAATATCACAATAAACATTACAAAATATGACCCGAGGTGTTGTAAAGCTGTATTATTTTATGTGTGCAGCAAGAGAACAAGTTAGGATGCTTTATATATTTCTGTCTGTGTTCAGAAACGGTTTAAGATGTCAAAATGTCAACCTTCCAGGTGGAGCCAATTATCAGTGAAAGAGAAATCAGAGGAAGTGCTGGGTAAGTACAATCCTCCTAATGGTTTAAAATGATTCACATAATATGATTGCCTAATATATGCATTTCTAAATCTGGACAGAAATGTCAACAAAACAAAATCACCCCAAAAAATATTAATGAATACAGTAGTAATAGCATGCAATTACCCTAGAACACAGAGGGCCCGTTCAACGGCAACGTGGAATTATTGAAACGGCTGGATTGTATGCGACTGAGCTAATACGCTCCTTGATGCCAATGCTAAGTGGATATTTGGCAATCCTGGATGAAGTGTGCGTTGTGAAGCCCCACAATATGAGCCTACATCCCTAAGAGAATGTTGTCATTGCTTAGGAATCTGTCTGTCTCAGGAAAAAAAAGAAAAAACCAGAGCGGAAAGATCAATGTGTCTCGCGGACGGCTGCGTGGGTAACGTGATGGATGGAGGGGAACGTCGCGGGATAAGGGACGGCAGCCTCACCTCATTAGTGTTCCAGCGATGTCTCTCCTTTGGCAGCGAGGAGCATTTGGGTAGACATTCAAGCAGCTTTTTGGGCAGGTATATTTTCAAATGTCCATGTTCATCTAGACGAGGAGGAGAAGACACACACACACACACAACAGAAGAAAAAAACATATTTAGCACATGGCCAGTAGTGTGCCTTCATCAGTCTGCTCAGCCACCCTGACTTGTGCTGGCTGTCACAGTTAAAGGGAGGAAATGAAAGGGAATCATTTCACTAACAACTAGATTGTTTCTGTTTTTCTTTGTGTATCAGCTCACTCTTTAGTCATTTATGCATGGATGTTGGGGACATGCTTGATATAATTAGTCTATTTGGCAAGTTATTATTAAATACACCAGCATCTACAAGTGATGACTGGCTGGCCTGTATGTTTTACAAAGAACATAATAGGCTACCTTTTCCATCATACATGGCTATAAGCAATTGCACATACGCCTTGTTTTATTATCATCTTTATCCTATGAAAATATGCAGAATCAGATGGAGAAACATCATATGAATTTTACAATATCATGAATTAAATGAATTTTTTGAGTGGATGAAATCAGGAGGAGGACATTCACACCAGGCTGCGAGTCACACAATGGAGTAAAAATGTGGGGGAAGCATTGGCCAGCAAATCTCAATGACATAGACAGGGGAACCTTTGCAAAGATGATGACAATTTAACTATACCACTCAAGAGAAGAATGTGTTGGGGTTCCTCTGGCCATCGAACACGAGCAGAACTGTCCCGATCGTACACGGAGAGACAGCCTTTAACATGAGATATTACTCAGCGGTGCAGCAGTATGAGCGGCTCTGTGGCCTCCTATGTAACAACTAGGTGTTGCACATTGACAGTTATTACAGACTACACACTGAACAAATAATCTATCACGCTGATCTCCCTTCCTGCCTGCCATGTGTTGGTTTGAAGCTAACACAATAAGAAATATGACGGTGAATGGCAATGAGCTTGTAAATCACTGCTCGCTACAAATCTCTGCGGAGGATGTGAAGAAAATGACCGTGTTCCTCCGAAGCGAAGCATTCCTCTAAAGACAAAGTAAAAGGAATTCCAGAAAGTTTGTTTGGGAGGACGTTGCGTATTCACCATTGCTCACTGTGCATCACAAAAACAGGAGGGTGCTACACCACTGAGGCTGCCTCCGCATCTGCAAATGTATGGAAAGGAATCCAGGCGGTCCTCAGAGGAAGGCTTGGCGAGCAGCCTCCGATTGTAACGTGTGAGGTGGAACGTCAGGGGCTGTTGCTACAGAGCCGTGCTCACCATATCGCTCCCCGAGGGACGCGGGAATAGGTTTGTAGCTCTGTAGCATTTGCTGTATCCATCTGTACCTGCGATTCTGCTTGTGTAAACTCCTTTTTATGTGAGCAGGAACAGGTATCTGTAATCATTTGCTGCGCCCAATTAACAATCGCATGCAGCATCTGCTGCGAGGAACACCCAAAGTGGTGTCACTGTCAGATCTGGAGAAACTCACAGCAGCTGAACGATCAGAGATGCCGTGAAAAGGATGGTTGTCAAATGAGCGGCAGGAAGTATAGGTTGACGTATTAATGAACAGTAGTAGTAAATAAACATACAAACTGTTGATACAGAGTCCTTTATAGTTTGTTTCTTTTCATCTGTAGTCAACCGGGGATGCGCAGCATACAGTGAAGCTCCACACAGTTTTACAGTGATTCCAGAGTGACTGGGTAGAAAACGTTGGCCTTTTCTCACTCCACACAAAGTGTGCTCTGGTGACTTGCTCCCTGTGATCAATGGCAGGCATGGCTGCCAACGCTTCTGCTGCCAGGGATCAATGATGCACTGTGACACACCCTTAGATGACATCATCAAGGCCAGGCCAGAGTGAACTATGCACTTTATGCACATCACACATTTTCCAGTCAGCTGAACCGTAATGGAAACATCTGAAGGTAAATGTGCCAGCTCACCAAATAAAGAAGAAGGAAGGACAAGAAAAATATGTAAAGCGGTTATGGTGGATAAATTGGCTTGCTTTAGAACCCTTGGAATAGGAGGCACCCAATATCTTATTTCCTTGTTTTCAATTCCACAACTAATTCTTATCGAGACACTCTGAAAGACACACGGCTCTAGATATCATGTTAATTTCCCAAGGTGGGGAGACATAAGAGAGACGTTTTTCACACATCCTCTCGCATCTGCTCCAACTCTCTGGAAAAGGTCTCACAGCCGAGCCGACAAGATATGGCAGCCCTCTGACACGTCTTCACATGTGTTTAAATGTATTTTGACATTATTTGATTAAGTATTGTGTTTGGTATTAATACACATTTATACATTTACATATCTTAAAATATAGATGAGAAAACACCATTTGGATATGAAAGCCATGCTTACTATTTGGTTTGTATCTGCCACTGACATTTAAAACCAGGAAGAATGAACATTTGCATTAATCAGATCAATTAAAATATTTTTGTTAAAGGTTCCTTAAGGTTAAACTAGTTAGTTGATTTATTCACATTGGCAGCAAACTAGTTGCTGGTTGCTGTTGTGTTAACATCGTTATATGAATGATTACATAATAATTCACTATGTCTAGTGCCATGGATATGGGTCTCTAAGAAATCATCTGTATTTTAACACAGAGATCTTAAGGGATGCCATTCATATATTATCTTATCAGCCAACTGTTGGAGACATTACTTTTTCTTAGACAGATTCTTTCAAGCATGGCTACTGAACCTGAAGTATCCACCAAATGATTGTCTCATGTCTCCTTTCATTTTGACACTGGAGTGGAAAGTCCAGAACTATGCTGCAACAAAACAAGGCCTTTTCATAATAACGCTCCTCAGGCATAAAGTCTCAGCATGAACTGCGTTTTGAATTATGCTTTGTGTCCACAGCATTACACAATATTAAAGAAAATTGTCTTGTCTTTGATCTGCTATTTGTTCACTCTTTGGATTTCATCAGTACACATTTTGTCTTCTTTCTGTTGTCAGCCCTTCCCACAGATGTGAGCGAGAAAGAGGGTTTCTCTGACAGCGGACTTCAGGCAGACTGCAGCTTACTAATAAAAGATTTGTCTGCTGTGGCATGGAGATCCACTTTTAGTTCATGCGTCAGCTAAAATCAACCCACATGGGAGTAGCTTGGATGCCAGATTCTGAATAGATTTACAGCATATAGATAAGCTTCTTCTAAGCAAACCAGTTCCTCGTTAATCAATGAGCTTAAAAACACATTCTTTCCCTACCCTGGGAGCAGATCAAAGCTTAAAACTCACTCAACTTAACTCTGCATTGTGCCATGTTCTTTAGATTTCACATGTAATCCTAGGCGGCAGAATATTTAGTGGCCGAACAGTACATTTAATGACCACTTGTGCATTATCCAAGAAACAAACAAACGGAAACGACTCGTTGGTTGTAAAATAGCAAAGTGCAAGACAGGCTGAAACAGAGCTTGTTACACTGAGAGGATGTGCTGAGCTGAGCTGGACCACAATGCAGCCAATTATGCTCCCCATCTTGATGAAGGGGACTACGTATAAAAGCCTACACACACAGAGCAGCTTTGTTTCCAAAGCAATATCGCCCATAGAAGAGTAGCAAGATTTTTTTTAAATAGATTTTGAGATAGATATATGTGTGTCTGTGTGTGTGTCTGCCTGTCGGCCTGTCCGTGGTGTGTGTGTACGATGTTAAGATTATCACTGATCCTGGTCGTGAAGTAATCACTTGGGAGGAATTTAAGGTTATCTGTCATGCTAGCGTGGTCCAGCCCCACCCAGGAGACAAGAGTCAGGGTCATGAGACTGGAATGGCTGACAAAAACAAATCTTTAATCAATAATCCAACGCTCGACGCAAAACCCTCTCTCCTCCGTCTCTGTCTCTGAGTGTTCCAGGAGTGACGGTTTTTCGTTCTAATCTGTGCCCACTTTGAGCAGAAATTGCAAGCCAACATTAAGTATTGGCCCGTTAAAGTGACTGGTGGCTTTGTAAATTCAAAGGAGTATAGTTTGAATACAACGTCATCTAAACAACTCAGATTTAGATATTACTTTAAAATTGTTGTTGTGAGCCGCAGTGCAATTGTGGGGATATCTAGACTGGTAAATAAAGTGGTAAATATGGATAAATATATACTGAGCAAGAGAGAGAGAATCAAATCGAACCAAGAGAGGGTTAGCACTGCATCTGTACGGCACACAACACACACACATGCACACACACAGCACACAGCGCACACACCCACACACACACAGGTAGTCAGCAGCCAGTACACCATAGAAAAATCGGTATTAGCGTATAGTATGTCGTACAGAATCCATTAAATCCTGTAAATAAACAGATATATAGGTCTGAGCATGCGATAGAATCAGCTTAGTGAAATATCTTTCATGAAATATCAAGATGACTCAATCATTTTGAGTCAACAGTGATGACTGGCTTTCAGAATGAACCCTCGCTGATAATGCACGGTATTGCATGCCACCAAGGACAAGGAAGAATGGTTATTACTATGTTTCCAATAAAAACCTAAAACAAACCACAGCCAATATGAGGGAAAGAGGCATTCTATCAGCCAAGTTTGACTAATGGCATGCTATCAAAACATTCTACTTCTGAATGTGTGGAAGCAGCAGTTAATGTAGCTTGGACTGAGCCTGTTCTACTGTCTGTACACAATAAAGGCTAATCCATATCCTGAATATGCTTCAAAAATATACTTGAAAAATTAAAATACTTATATTTTGTCTGTGTTTAAAATATCTCGATTGCATTTTTCGATTGGTACAAGAGTCGTAAGTGGTCATTCGAACCAAAGCAGGGAAACCCATTTTGTTAAACCTAGAAGATTTGATTAGACCAAAGCGTTGCCTCGAAAGCAAATTAAATGTTGTCATATTCTGTTGGCAGTTTAGGAAATTGGTCAGAGCTCCACAAGCTACTTGCTGTGTAGTCTTATGGTTCTTGATGGAGATAGGGAGAGAAATGTGTATAGACTTAAAATAGTATGTTTTACTAGACAACAGGGAAACCAATTATCTTTATCATTTGGCCTGTAGCCTGCTCCACAACACTCATACGTACAGTGAAATTTCCAGCCGCCCACAAGCCAAAAAGTGTTCACCATGGCGTTGCTATGTTACGGAATAACTACAAAGAGACCATGCCTTTGCTTCCAGCAGAGGCTTCTAGAGTGTTTGACTCTCTACACAGAAGAAGACAGTGGATGTTAAGGCAATCGATGGTTTTAGTATGTCAAGTTTATTTTCTGCAATGGTTATGTCCCTACTAATGTTCTATCATACACACATTCTCCACAGCATACTATAGCCTTCATGTTACACTTCTTGCTATTAATATTGCATAATATTTATGTGTACATTTGCCAAGTGGCCATGGAGAACATTTGGTTCCACTAGGGGCTCGGACAATAGTGTGACACAGAGAAACTGTCAACAAGTCACGCAGCTGAAAGAAAAATAAAAATAAAAGCGCAGGCCTATTATGGGAAGTTCAACAAACATGCATACACGGTTAACTGCCTACAACAAACTGAAAAAGACTCTTTATGTGTTCTCAGCCCTCGCCCAGCTCAACCATCCATGAAAATCCCATCTCAAGGAGAGCAGAGGTGAGGTCTGTCTCTCTCTCTCTCTCTCTCTCTCTCTCTCCCCCCCCCCTTCTCTCTCTCTCTGTCTCTCTCCGTCTCACTCCCTTTCCTCCTTTGCTTTGGCTAACAGCACACACACACACACACACACACACACACACACACACACACACACACACACACACACACACACGCACACACACACA
>JAOPUD010000001.1:7189867-7202949 GCA_027122715.1 Trisopterus minutus
TCTCTCTCTCTCTCTCTCTCTCTCTCTCTCTCTCTCTCTCTCTCTCTCTCTCTCTCTCTCTCTCTCTCTCAAATACTGAGTAACCAAATCAACCCAAAGCCGTCTCCTGTTGTTGACTGGATGAACTCTAATTAGATCCTGTCAAATACAATGTATTTATTTGTTTTAATAGGGGTTCTAGGCAGCATAACATCTAGCTGTGATCTAAGGAGGGGGGGGGATATTCTTTTATTTCTCTACTTAACAGGGACTTGGAGAAGCAGCGGGAGAGCTCTGCCACTGACATCGCCAGGAAGCGACAAGAAGCGGAGTCTTCTGTGAGTTCACTACAGCCCAGCAATTAGCGGCCGTTTGGCTCATGTAGACACGGTGTGGTGTGCATGAACGTCTCAAATATTAGTCAGTCTCAAGAGATTTGTCAAGCTGCATCAGTCGTATTGTATGTGGCAAGATGGAGATGACCAACCACAATGGTGGCCGATAGGTTCTGTGTTTAATTCCCTCCTGTCTGTGGTCTACCTGTAGGCATCCTTGAGCATGAGGCCTACCCCTTACCTGTATATGAATGACAAGAAAATATATAAACTTGATAAAAGCACCTGCTTAATGAAGTAGAATCATAGTCCTGTTAGTAGAATAGGAATATATTCAGTATCATGTGAAGTCTAAACGCCTTCATCTCTCTCCATTGCTTTCCTATGAAGGTCTTGCTGATGCAGGAGTCTGTGCGCAGGATTATCGAAGCTGAGGAGTCCAGGATGGGTAAGGGCTGTGTACACCTGGCTGTGAAAACATTGGATTGTTTTTACATCAACATATTTGATTGCATGTTTGTATTTCGTTCTCATTTGATTTGACACATAAACACAAATTTTGGATGTTTATGTGTATTTTCACCGCTCCTTTTGAAGCGTTCTTCTTCAAACAAATAATTCTCACATCGGCTCTCTTAGAGATGACCTTTGTAACCCTATTAGGGCAAGTGCTAATTATGGCTTTTCATTTATTTTACGAGTACACAGTGTGCCCGCCACTATTAAAACAAGCGGTAATTGGCGTACCATTGGACAGTCACTGTGGTGGTTGCAGTGACTGCTGTAATTGTTTTCACCGCAGGTACCCTTAAGCAGCATCATGTCCTGCAAGTTGGTGAAGTCGCAACTAATGACAAGCACACACCTTCATCTCAGAGTTAATGTAGTACTCTTATTCTAATGAAAATCAGTACTTCCCAGGTACCCAAATTAGACGTTAATTGTGTTTTCTCATTCTTCGCTGCGTACTGATTAAATTGAACCAACTTGTGAGTAAAAAAAGAAGCCTTTGTCCAAATTGCTTGGGGATTTCAATCACTGGCACTCCAGGTTGTGATGCATTTGCAAGAGCTCCGTAAATGACTCCTTAACTAAACTCGTTGAGTAAACGTTAAACCAGGCAAAATCCCACTCAGTTGTTTTTGTGCTGAATACTGCTTCACGTTCTCAAACTCGCTCCTGTTCTGTTCACAGTAGACATAAGGCTGCTGCTTTCCTTGAGCAAGTACTTGATCCTCAACATTTACCTCTGAACTTTGAAACTCTTGTTGTACTCTTAGATCTCTCAGAACCCTTGCCAAGTCCAAAAACAAAGTTGGTCAGGATTGTTCTATGGTAGACCCCTGGCTTTATCGCGGCCTTCCCACTCAATGTACTATGTTTTGAATAAGTTCAATGTATATAATTAATGCAGTTTACATGCTGTGCCCTATAGTCATTCAAGGCCACAGACTTGCCTACTTTACACTTAAGTTCATGATATTTTAATCGAATTTCAACACGTGTGGTTGTTTGTAACTGTTGTGTAAAACACAACAGATTATTGTGTTAAAGCCATCTATTTTTTTTAGGTCTAATCATTCTCAACGCATGGTATGGCAAGTTTGTGACGGACAACAGCAAGAAACACGAAAGGGCCAAGGTCATCGACGTGACCGTACCTCTTCAGTGTCTGGTGAAAGACTCAAAGCTCATCCTGACTGAGGCCACAAAGGTATGGACACGGTGGGCACCCATCCGCACATGGGCTAGACTGTATCGGAGTGCCACTACGTCAGCCCCCCACTACCTATGCTACATGCCGGACACCCACAACCCAGCTTCGCCTATTTTAGAGCTTATCAAAGACGGGCAGGCAGACAGACGGTAGTTTAATTTCAAGCTGTGTCATGCATTTGGAAGACGTAACATAATCTATCTATGATGTTGCTATAAGAAATCCAGCAGGTGATAACTCCACAGCACATATGACGATGTGTGTCCGACACAATAACTCACACATTTAGATATTTTATATATATTTAACATTTGAGACATATTCCTCTGGGATTTACCGATGGACGCAATGCACTGGACACAGTGCACTGAACTATCTGGCTAGAATGCATGTATGTTTTGAATAATAAGTTGGAACATGTTGACTGCATGTTTGTTTGAGGAGAATTGCAAACACATTGCAGCTTGGAAATATGTCAATATGAATATTGCAAATTTTAGGGATTTTGCTAAGCAAAAATGGTAATTAAATGTCATATTTTCCTGGTGTTAGGGTTAAAGAGTGTGAAATTAGAGGTTAAGGTGAAATGAGCTACAAATTCTTCTACGTCTATTGTTCCCATTACAACTGAATGCTTCTCCGTTTTCACTCTGAAATAGTTGCTAAAACCCACAACTAAAATATCTTCCTGTACTTGTTGGGTTGTTGGGTAAACATTAGGTCACAGGGTGCTTCTGTGTGCCACTGGCAGTTGACCTTGCGTTGCCTTTTCCAGTCAGGGCTGCCCGGCTTCTACGACGCCTGCGTGGGGGAGGAGAAGTGCCTGAAGGTGCTCTACCAGTTCCGGGGGGTCATGCATCAGGTCCTGTCAGGGGACACTGAGCCACTCAGGATACCAAAGCAATGTAAGCATCTTTACTGCACCCCTATGTTAGAGAGCTAGTGACATGATGACACTCCCTGACACAACGGTTGGGGAAGCTCTGCTGAACTGACACCGTCTCACCCCGCTCTGTTCCTGTGTGGGTTTTGACAGTACGGAGGGAAATGCACTTCAGTATTCTATCAGTGTGTATATATACTGTATATGCTATTAGTATACAGAAATGTAGTTCATAGTATGTAAAATCCCCCGACAAATATCACACTTTACCTGGTGTCATTGTTGAGCATCGATTAATACATATCAATTTGCAATATCTCGTAACTTGATGGAAATGGTTTTCTTAATTGAAAGAATATTGGTTAGAGGAGATGTCCGTTCAATTTTAGAGCTATAATTTGAACGTAATTTGTGAGAAACCACTTGATCAACTGTCCGCTATTAGTAAATGAATTGCTCTGTGGTGATGTCTGTTCTGGTTCGCTTGCTTCTGTATTTGAGACAATTTTGATTTTGACTGGTCCTGGGTCATTCTAAACCAATCAGAGCCTCTCTTACTGATTGGTTTCAGGAATGCATCTTGCATGCCAATCCCATGCGCTCACACAGCATTATCATAGCTCCAGAAACAGGGAGGCAGGGCAACGAGAAGGGAGGGTTTTTTTCTCTGTTCTCTAACCCTTTCTCTGCTCTCTCTCTCATTGTAACTCTCAGATCTTACATGCAGCAGAATAATATTCCTATTCTGCTACCTTATACGGCTAACATTGTTGTTGTTTTTCTCCTTTCATTTTCAGCTCACAGGATTGACAATGACACATAAGACCTCAACTATACAAGACATCATTCAACCAGACGATTTTTTTCTGGTTCTTTTTTCTTTCTTTTTTAAGATACATTATGAATATAACTTCTAAAGAGTTTGTGCATTTTTCCTTTTTGTTCAACTGTTGATCTAAATATACAGAGAGGAGTGTAACTCCACAGACAGGAGTTTGTTGCCTGCTGGAAATACGAAGGCGACACCAAAATCAATAAGCTTCTCGGTACTTGTGTATTTCTGGTAGGGCTTGTGATGTACAGTCAAGTTGCATCGTACTGTACTGTAAACAACACTGCAGTGCCTATGTGATTGAAGACATGATTTAAAATCGGTATATTGCCATAATATTAAAAAGTGAATCTCATGTTGTCTTGGTTACTCAAGTCACACTGTGTGCTATTCAATTCAGCAATGATGAGAAGAGGTTGGATTACAACAATGCCTTAACCATTCACTGTAAATCTATAAGTCTGCTCTTAAAAAGTATAGTTTAAAGGTCTGAGAAGGTGTTCTGGAAAAGCAGTAATGTTTCCTGTAATAAATAATACATTTCCATATTGGCTTTCCCTCCTGGAAAACCTGAAAATAAATGTTTTAAAAGACACTAGCCTATATTTCAAGTAAAAGTTTGGTGTTATCCAATAAAAATACTTAAATATAATACATTTTATTTAGTGCTTTTAAAAGTACTGTACTCAAATAATATAATGACGAAAATATATAATTTCCCAGTTATGCCGTTTCTATTTTTTGGTTTTTAGACTAAATGTTGGTATAATTAAACTGTTGCGCGGTTGTTGTCCTGAGATGCCCCTGAAAGATGGTGTCGAGGTTAAAGTTTGACTTAAACAAAAAATGTAAACACTTGACTAGATCAATAGAAGATGCACATAATGCTAGTTTAGTTCATAAGGAATTCTAAATTATGTTGATAAATGATGTTTGTACGGAATCGTACCTGGAGATATGCATGGGGAGTTTAGGGAAACCCGGTACCTGTGAAGAATGTATTAATCATAACAATGACCTAATTTCCTTCCCTGCCAGAGCCCTGGCTCTGACCCGACCATGATCAAACAGTAAATATGTTTAATCTTCATCCTGTTTGTATCCCCCTCCCTGCCTATCTACCTATCTACCTATCTATATCCCCACATTAGTCTTGAGGACTGGTGACAATGTATGTGGATTTACCATCCTGTTCTCATCCGTGCAGCCTCACTGTCACCCCTTACAGAATGCGCAAAATGGTTTATTCCACGACTGCGCCAGGATTCCACAAAACAGTAAATGCTGCTGCTGCTCATCGCGAGTTGAGTGACTGCTGATGCTGGAGCGCTGATTGGCAGCACCATGAAAAGTCATGTCTTTACAAAAGAAAGGGAAATCGGGGTCACAAAAAAAGCAAGCTAAGGGAAAACAACTCCGAACCGATTTCTTTCAAAAGAAAGGTGAGCAAAAAGGTTTAAGAATGGTGTAGGCTAAATTCAGCAGTTTAGATTCAACGCGGTCAGCGAGGATTCTAGCTTGGAGCATTACTGCATTGTATAACATGAATTATATGAAAGGAATAATAATGTGACTTGGGTCAGTTTATCTCTGGAGGTAGTGTGTTGTTTGCACCTGCAAGGTTGCTAGTTCGATCCCCGACCTCCGCAACCAATATCGAGATGCACCTGATCAAGACACCTCCTCCCGACAGCCTGATTGATTGATTGATTTTGATATATGTTTTGTCTATGAAGCGCTTTGAAACTGTCTGCTAATTTAAAAGTGCATACATTTCCCAGCATGCATGGTTCCTACTAGTGAGGATGTTTCCTGTTATTGTCGCGGAGGAGATAAGTGAAAGAGCCATTTCAAGTGTCTACATTTCCATTCCAGACGTTATACAGTTTTCCGACCATGGCCCTGACAGGTGTCTGACTCTACAGCAATGGGTTCATCTCAAAGCACCACCAATGTAAGTACACTATTTATAGACGCGGAACCACCAGGCATGTGATGCCTGGTGATACGAATCTGTCAAACTTGATGTTAGCATGATAATAACTGAATACGAAACCGAACATGGGTTTAATGGTTAGAACACTTTTGCTACGTGGACTCCCTCGTTATGAGTCTACTGGTTTCTGAGGTATCTGATTCGGTCCACGTATGTGCAGACGTGGACTCCGCTATATAGTTCTGGTATCTGGTTCCTGAACATGTGCATGTGATTTGACCAGAGGGTGTCTAATGTTGAGAGAACTGTCACTCTGGTGACTTCTGGTTTCTGAACTGACATTCATCTGTCCATGCGGGGGCGTTCGCTACTGAGTGAAGAATGAATGGGAGTCAACGGGTTTTCACCTATATTTTACAGTCTATGGTTTTCACCCTCAAAATCCTTTTTTTTTTTCAAGTAATTTGAGAGCCCCATTTAAGGGGGGGGGGCTAAGACTAATACACTCAGCTGAATATTGCATTTTTTAAGTTCACTTAACTGTTCTAAAAATCTGTTTAAAAAGATGACGTCACTGCCAGAGGTCCTGCTTTACGGCAAGTTCGGAGTCACTTTGGCTCTTCCGCAAGCACACGTACAAATAACTTAGACGAAAGTCCTCCTCAAGATTCTAATTCTTCTTCAGCTTCAGATGCCATCAAGAGGGGTCTCTGCTTGTAATCAGTCGCAAGTCCGTCCCTGACTAATCAGCATTCATTAGCAGAATGTGTACGGCCAACAACGGCCCAAACTGTAAGAAATCGATAGGGCATAAGTACTCATTCATTCGACGTTTGAACTATAACCTATATTGGACTTGCGGAATCTACAATACAATCTGTGATATTTCAACGTCAAGCAGGTGAAAGAGATGCATTTAGCCCCATAGACACCTATTCAATCTGCACTCATTCGATCACCCCCAGTGGAATTCTAATGGAACTGCAACCAAGGGGGACTCATACAATGGGGCTCAATAGAGAGAGCCAAGGCTCTTCGTAGACGGGATGACTTGCAGAGTGACAAGTATGTGTTGTAAATAGACTTTATGAATAGCAGGCCATATATTTAAAATTATAGAAGGTGTAGCAGAGGCCGGTTCGACCGCTCGTGGGTCTCGAACCTGCCACCTCTCGAACTACAACACTACCGGCATGGGAGTCGTTCGCTCTAACCACTGAGGCGAGAGGTGTGAGGATTTACAACGTACTACCACCAGCTAGCCCAGGCTAGTTGGCATCTGTTACTTAGGGGACTATATATTGTTATTATTTGTATTCATTTTGTTGCGTTGTATACTGTAGTGTATACTAATTGATCAAACAATGGTCAAACCAGTGGTTTAATTCACTAACAATCCGTTACATTTGGTCGCGGGCGCAGGTCACTAGAGTGCCAAAGTCCCGCCCCTTCCGGTGGTCCCCACGGTGGAACCTATGAGATTGTAAAATATGAATGGGTTTCAATGGAGAGAAAGTAATTATTTTCTGGTCCCAGTCTTTATATTCCCTGGATTACACATATGTTGTTTATAGATTTAAATGATAATTTTTCATTCCTAGAGTTTGACCGTTTATTGTGCAATTGTTCAGATAAAGGCTGTAGAGAAAACACAATGAGAAAGACTACAAATCGCCTGATGTCTCGTATGTGACGTCACATCAGACTCATCACCCTTTCTCACAGCGATTTAGTGCCAATTAATCAGACCAAGATGCCGGTGTGTTTTGTTCCTGAATGTACCCATTCCAGTAGGTACGGCTGTTCTTTCTTTCGATTCCCGTCCGATGTGAAGACTCGGAATCTCCGACAATCTCCCCATCGGCATAACTAAAACTCTCCACATGCCCCGACTTATAGTGGTTTTCACCTCTTTCAATGCTTTTATCCTCGCCTTGAAAAAAAGCAGTGAAGTGGAGCAGAGAGATTGCCATGTCTGTACCAGAGTTCCAAGTGTGGGTGGGGACGTATATCATATGCGTCGAGAGCAGCGAAGGCCTGTAGTTCACAAAGCGGCCTCACACAAAACCTAAAATTATCAAACTTCTTCGCATTCTTCTTCATATTGTAATTTTCTTTGCATGAAAAATTATCATTTAAATCCACAAACAACGTATGTGTAATCCAGGCCATATAAAGACTAGGACCAGAAAATAATTACTTTCTCTCCATTGAAACCTTTACAGTCTATGATTGAAACCCATTCATATTTTTCGATCTCATAGGTCCCATGGGCTCTACCGGAGGGGGCGTGACTTCGCCACTCTATAGCTGTAGAAAGTTTCATAAAAGGCGTGCAAGCGGTTTAGGCTGTGTAGGTCAAACTTGGCGGAATAATAATAATGAAAACACCAAAAATGACAATAGGTTGCCTCTCACCTTGTGCTTGTTCCCTTAGTAATATATTTCACATCATCGCCACTCAGAACCGGCCATGGGCCATATTATGCAATGGTCTGCTCTTGATGACGGCCATAGATTAGGTGGATGCTACCACCTAAGAGAATCACCCCCACTGAAATCACAAAAGTTGGTATAGCCCACAGTGCTGCGTCATGCCTCGTGCACACTACCTCCGTCAACGGACGGATCTCATTGACTTTGCGTGGGGCGATCTCGAAATGCTTGTGGGTCCGTCCGTCCAGTCGGCTCCGTGGCCGACAAATACACTGTTGTGCCGCTACTTGGACTGTCCAATGAAATCGTCTTTGGGTTACAACCCCACGTGGATATGACAAAAAGCCGACTGGCAGCGTAGGATTTAAGAATGGAATTAAGAACTGTTCAATTCAGTTTGACCAGTCCCTGTACACGTACAGGGGCAACACTCTACTTGCGACTACGGGATCCATTTTGCAATAACAACGCCAAGCAGGAAGTAGGGTGACCAGGCGTCCGGCTTTATGCCGGACAGTCCAGATTTTCAATGCCCTGTCAGGCGTCCGGTGCAGCATCAAGCCGGACGCGTATTTGTCCTCCTTTTTGAGGCACTAGGCTTGAAGAGCGGAATTTTTTCATCTTTGCTGGGCTGTAGCACAATATCCAATCATAGATTGTAAAAAATGCATCCAACGCAGTAACATATCTGGGCCCCGTTTCCCGAAAGCATCGTTAGCCTACGTGGATCGTGAAGTCCATCGTACGAACGTCGTTGAGTTTTCACCCCGTTTCCCGAAAGGATCCAAGAATCTATCACAGGATCCAAGAATAATTAAAACTGCAAGCAGTGATGAACGGGACCGAGAACCCGCGCAACTCGGGCACCCACGCATCTCGGGAAAGCTAATAGGGGTTGATGCTAGCTAGAAAATTTGAAGCGAATCGGATGTACGCTGTAGGAGGAGTGTGCAAAAACATGTTTTCACAAAATTCTAAATGGCTGAACATTTTTCCAGATGGACATTAGTAGTCCCAATGGCAATTTTGTAGAGCACACTTGGCCACAAATATGTGCAAAATTTGAAGACATTTCGAGTGGGGGGTGTGTTGTACCGCGTAAAACATGTGCTAGTGAGCGTTTTTGCATGTGAAATGTGGGAAATGTGGGCAGTCCGAATGTGCAGCAAGAATTTTTTGAAATTTGGGCTATGGAAAGGTCCCCAAAAAGGCATTTGAAGTGGCAGAAGAAAAATAATAAGAAGAATAGACAAACCAATTACAATAGGGACTTCGCCCGACATATGTCGGCTCGGACCCTAATTAGGGTAGTGTTCATATTCCACCTGTTTAAGGTGGAATTCAATCAATCAAGAGATTTAAAAAATAATCATTCGGGTTGAGAGTTTTAGGAAAGAGGAGAGTGTGTTATCCCAATGGATACTACTTTTTGATAATTTTTTATCAAAGCTTGTTTCTTTCGGATGCCACAGTCAACCGCTGGGAAGACAGAGCTCCACATGTCTACACACGGTACCCTTTGGTCACGAAAAGAACACCACCTGCGTTTGCAGCATAAGAGTGGACAGTTTTTTGGGGAGCATAGAAAAAACATAGGATTCTACCCCTTTTTTCTTGAAATTAGGGACTCATTTCAGTCACATGCATAGATAATATAGCATAGATTACTGTGTTGATGATCATACAAGACAAATTACCACATTTAAAGTCAGAAGACAGTTTTCGTTGGCTATTGCGCTTCCCCATTGACCTGCATGGCAGATGCAAAAGTTTGTATCAGATCCGTGCCGTGTTACCCGTAGGGCTGGTTAGTGTAACCCCTAATTGTTATCAACAAGGTTAAACAAGCCTGTGTTCTTCTTTCTGAAGGTAACTCAGTATTGGAGTATTGATTATTTAATGGATATTGTAGATTGTCATCAGTGAGATATTATGGTGTTTATTAGTAGTTAGTTAACTTAATTTGCTGTCATAAACATTGCTCTTGCTACTCTTAAAATATAATTAATTTGGAATATATGTTTATATATATATATATATATATATATATATCCATATAAAGCGCAAGGCCAAAGTGAGGCATATAATCGCTCAAAAGAGGAAGGGGGTAGGATTTAACGTCACTTTTTTAAATTTATTTGTCATTTCACGTAAAAAATACATAAAGAAATTTGAATAGATGCGACTGAGTTTTTCATATTGTTAGCGCTGCTTTGTATAGTAGGTCTGGAGAGCACGGACAGGCTGTGTCACATAAACAGTTTGTTTAGAAAAATGTTGGAAGGGGCCTGGGCGCCTTTTCATTCCTGACAAAAAAAAATGTCATCATTTTGGGCCATCACCAGTTTTTGCAGAACCCAGAACAAGCACTTGTTCGGGGTTCGGCAAAAATGTAGCTCATTGTTCTACAAGTTTGAAATAAAATATATTATTTACGTTAATTCTCAGAGCCAAACAAAAGATCCTATTTCCTTAACAGAAAATGAGCATTTGAACTAACAAACTATCATCATTTACAATCACTGAACGACACTTATGACAATACAATGCACATTTCTCACAAGGATTTCTATCAAAACCCATTTTAGTGTTGAAACTATATTAAAATAAAAAAAAAATCACGGAGAATAAAATCCTTTTTAGCCATCTTATTTGCCATCCAAGGTGATGCGTAGGAAGGATTGACCTATCAACTGCAGGCACAATTTGAGTTTGGAGTAAGCACTGCATGCAGTGCAAATCGTGTGATTTGTATGCAGATTGAAGAGATCAGGTTGAGGAGCTGTAATGTATTGGCCAATAGAGTAAATAACCTCTACGTAAATATTGAGTTAACATGACCGAAAAATAACTAATATTAACATATATAATATTTGGAAGTGTTAACGCTATGAAAATCGACACATTAACATGCATTTTCTGGTAGTGGCCAATGAGGGACCTTGAATCAACAAAGCCATACATTTTCATGATGATGTTCTGTCAATGTGGTCAAATAATGCAAGGGAATATGTTGTACATAAATTACTGACGATGTGCATATGTGGGCGGATACTCAAGTGTGTTTAGTTCCTGGAAATATTCGGTGCGAAAGCGGCTAGAGAAGGTGCACGGCGCTGCCGTGCACCGCGTCCGGGAGCTCAGCTCAGGCCACTGTGATGCCCCAAGGCGGCTCTTCTTTCTGTATTCAATCGCCGTTCTCGAGCCACGTAAATGTTGAAATAGTGGTAATGTCCGATCCAACCATTGGTTCCCCAACTCTTGTTTCTTGGTCAAGAGACGCAACGTTATGTCTTGTTATAGCCACAAATATCACAGGCAGGCACACACTTAATACTGTCTTCCTGTGGGCCGTTGCAAGCCAAGGTGGGCGAGGCCATGAATACAAATTCACCAACTGACGTCAGTTGGTGAGGCTTTTCTGATCCGATCGTTTGTGTGTCTATTTTCTTTCATTTGCTAATGCAGGCAATCGAGGTAGGAGAACATTTTCACATTCAGCATGCATATGCAATACGATAATGACCTATCGTATTTCAAAAGGAGTAATAAATGGTTTCTTCGGAATGAGACCTTTAAATAAATTTCAGATGAGTTCTGTCTGCCAATGGCAGACAGAGTAGCCACAAGGCCATAAATCAGTGATGATTTATGGCGATTGTTGACAGTTGAGACAGTTTTCAAAAGGGCAAAAGGCAGACAGTATCCATGACAATACACAGTTCCGAAGCAAATGCGGATATACCAGGTTGCTAATTTTTAAGTAACCCAAAACTACAAAGGAACAATGTTCAAATTATATACAGTGTAATTTGTAATTTGTGATTTCTTTCAGTGTACTACTACATAAATAACTATTACATAGCCAGGCAAGTAATCTATTCAGTGTACTACCCCAAGAGTGTAACTTTCTCCTGGTTCAGTACATGTACATGATAAGTACATGATCATTTACCGGTCATGGCAGCACGCAGAGTCGCAGTGGCTAGGAGCTCTCACAGTGGGCATACATTTTTTGTTGTCTTGGTAGCACTTTGTATTATTGCACGCAGTTTTCAACTGGACACATACATACAACCGCCCTCTCCTCCTCCTCCTACTACTACTACTACTACTACTGCTACTACCACCACTACGACCATATAAGTGAGCTGGATTTGCAGTATGATCTTTGTACCGGTCCTGGCAGTAGCACTGCTGTCTGTGCCCTGGCCTCCAGCCTGTGTTGTGACGGTCAGCTGGTAGTCCTGCCCTGGGTCCAGGCGCTGCAACAGGACCTGGGTGGCGTTGGGGCTCAGCCGGCGCTCCAGGGGGGTGGAACCCAGCCCGGACAGGGTCACCAGGTAGCCGTCGACTCCGTCTCTAGCTGAGACCCACGAGCCAATCAGGGAGTCCGTGGATCCGTTGTTGATCAGCGTCAGGTGGGAGACAGCAGCCGGAGCTGGGCAGAAGAAGAGGAGGAGGAGGAGGAGGAGGAGGAGGAGGAGGAGGAGTTTACGATACTACAAGTAGATACGATACAACTTGTTCAATACTTTTGCTTTTTGTGTCTGATACTCCAGTGTGTCAGCAGCATTATATGCATATATATTATAATAAGATATAATATATATGTAGGCTAACTCAGTAATTGACACCCACATATTCTGTCAAATGTTCTACAGAACAATGCGTTGTGCATGTGTGTTTGTGTTTGTGAGTGCATGCGTGTGTGTGTGTTTGTGTTTGTGGTGCTGATGTGCATGGCCATGCATGTGTGTGTATGTCTGTGTGTGTGTGTGTGTGTGTGTGTACGTGTGTGTGTGTGTTTGTGTGTGGTGTGCACATGAAAGTGTATCCAGCAGGGAAGTACGAGGTTGAAAAGAACTACAGCTGCGGACACAGGAAAAGGTGTGGAGGACGACGGTTTAAAATATCCTGGAAAAGTTGGCGAGCGTGACGCTGGTGCTGTGTGAGGAGACTGG
>JAOPUD010000001.1:7211376-7223039 GCA_027122715.1 Trisopterus minutus
GTGTGTGTGTGTGTGTGTGTGTGTGTGTGTGTGTGTGTGTGTGTGTGTGTGTGTGTGTGTGTGTGTGCAGGCGTGCAAGCGTGTGCGTGTGTGCACGTCCACGTGTGCGTGGGTGCGTGTGTTTCCTAATGACTGTAATGTAGCGATTACCATACTGGATGGATGGCATCAGAAATCCGCTGTAATTAATATCTTCATAATCCTCGTTCGGTTGTATGTCACAGCGCCAGTAGAATAGACAGAATCAGGACAAAGTTTTACAGAGACAAAGCGTGGCCTTATGGCTCTGTGTGTACGTGAGAAATTATAGCTGCTATTATACTTCATAGACAAAGATAACTATCTGCTTCGGAAGAAGATTAGAGGTTTATACAAGCGCCTTCTTGGAAAACGAATCACATCATCCAAACTAAAGTGGGGAGCATGACATTTCATCTCACCTACAACATGGCATTAAGACTTCGACCATATTCAAATAAATTGTGTGCCTTCAATCATTCCAGCCCCGGACTTGTTTTGCAAACGATTAACCAAACAAATGATGGAAGGATTCTGGTTGTAATGCGATTGCCAATGTATTTTACACCGTTTTAGATATTGATTCATGGAATTTCAATTCAGACGGCCTTGCTTTATTTTTAATCCGCCTTATTTACAAGGAACATCAGGATAAAACATGCCCATCGAATAGACTTCTTAAAGGTGGCCCAATCTGTTTTCCTGGAGTTAAGCCGTAGGATAAACTCGTGCGATAAAATAAAAAAAATATGTTGTTTGAGGACGTTTCTGGAAATGATTGCAAACTGATATTCTAAGTATATTTGAATTGAAATGTAATTTTCATTAACATTCACTTAACAATACACCTCGAATGCTTCCCGCTGCAGAGCCCTTCTCAATAGCTAATAGCTGATTCTCAAAGGATTGAATCACAATGGCAAAAGACAGTTTTAGAATTTTTACATACCATTCATTACAGATAGACGTGATTGTGTCGTATTAAGAGCTTTATCGGTTTTTAAATTAATCACACTTGCGGTTATAAGACTATATAGGTTGTGCAATGCACAAAGGTAACCAGTTAAACCAGCCCAAGACAAACTGTTCCCCGGATGGTGAAGTAATGGATTCATTATTCATGGCTTTCTTATTATCAGTGATTCGTGGTGGCGTGGGGAATCCACTGATGCATTATTTTAAGGTAAGTAAGGAGAGATCAATTAAGATCATCACTAGGGTTGTAAGTTATTCTATTGGGGTACACTGCAAGCCATGCCTATTTACTATAGGACAGGAAGAGGAAAAATTAGAGGAAACATACAAAATACGGTAGTAAGTTAGCACTTCCATCGATAAGTGGTTAACTCCCACCTGCAACCACTAGAGAGAGCGTTGTGTGTTGCCGCACATTGGTGGGGCCGCGTTCCCTGTTAACGCAACAAAAATGAAGGATGGCCATTACCGAAAATGACATATTCAAGGTTTATTCACGTTACATTTGGTCACGGTATGCCATTTCTTCTCAATGGAATTGCTGCTAATGACTTAAGGTCAACTTGCGAGTTAGTTATTAGTCTACTACCTAAACAGTCGATTATTTTATGTTGGGAATTCAATCGTTGGGTAGCCCAGAGCTGTTGAATGTAAAATTATCATACTGAAAATAACTTAATGAGCATGTTGAACGTTTTTGTAACTTTATTTGTTGAAAGCATTAAAGTAAAGTAAGTGTTGGGGAGAGAGCGGTTAAGAGAGAATCAATGTGCTTCATGCAGCTAGCTCTCGGACTGATAAACAAATAACAATACGAATTATGAACCGCACAGGTTAAGTCCATGTGTGGGAAACAATAGCTTGGTGGCTGGCATGAGCCACTTGTCAAGTAGCACATGGAAGTAAGCTTGATCGATATCCATATACAGTAAATAAAGGTCTAATGAATGTTGTTTATCGCATGTCCCCCCGGAAGTTAAGGGGTAAAGACTGCAGATGTTTTAAGTAGGGGGTGCTGAAATTGTATATAAAAAAATTAATAACTTTAGGAGCGTTGTCAGCTCCCCTCACTCAAATGAATGCTCATCTATCGGAACAGCTAAGGCACTCTCGAAGAAATGATAAACGACAGTGTGAGACCTATGTAACATCGGTGCTAGGGCTGATACTCCGAGGGTTGTACAACTACAACCAGGCGACGGTCATGGAGTGCTGGGCGAGCTGCTTTCCTGGGCCTACTGGACCTCAGTTGTGCTCTTATTAGAAGCAGTTTCACCCAAAAATTCTAAAACTTGTTCTTTTGCAATTGTGAATGTTATTGAAAATAACATTTAAATCAAAATACATTTTAATATCAGTATTGCAATAATTTCCAGAAACCTCCTCAAACAACATAAATTGTGCCCCCTCCCCCTACTTCCCGCTCCATAAAGGGCATATGACGCCATTGATCCGCGACCAAATGTAACGAAACCGTTACCATGAAATAAACTACTGGTCTGAACATTGTTTGATCAAATTGTATACACTTAGGTTTACAACTCAAAAAAATGAACACAAATCTGAAGAATATATCGTCCTCTACTATAAATTTAAATACATGGCCTGCTATTCACAGTCTATTTACAACATACCACACAGAGTTCCAGTTAGCTCCCATGTTAGCAGAACACCCGGGGGAAGGTGCCACAAATCCTGGGCCAGAAACCAAAAATGTAAAGGTGAAGCATTGTTTCCGGTTTCGTTACAAAAATATTTCACAGATAGAAGCTTTCAGAAGGCTCATTTATTTAGTGGATATTTATGGGGCCATTCTTCACGGGGTGATTTTTAACCTTTACAGACACTTATTTTCAATGCTCTGCTGTTGCCTGAGTATGTGTTCTCCAATAACCAACTTGCAGATACCCGCCTGATACAAATATGCAGCGAAAGAACGTTAAAACACCCAGATCACACCCAGATTCAATCTCGTCTATCTTCAAATTTTTGATTTCTTGAGTTATGAATCTTAAGCCGGAATTGTGAGACTAGCTTTTATTAAGCTTATTCATACCCCAATGGTAGACCTCCATTTAGCTTTCACGTGTCACCCTTTTGTGTCTAATACACCCTCTATTCTCTTTTTTTTTTAACAACACTAAATGGCTTTATGCAAAGGAAGTCATTAGTGTGGCAACAAGGCAAACACACTATTATATAATTAAAATAGTAATAATTATAGAAGTTTGGATAGGTCTGTAAAGATCCAAAGGAAACTTACACCTTCAGAAAAAAAAGGCAACGGAAAACAAATGTATATTTGACCTTCATTGCGTATAAATAAATGACTGAATCAGCATGATAAATAATATGTAATAACATTTCTTATTGTAGTAAACTGCTTTTATTTAGCATTCATCATGTTTTATCCAAAACCTAATAAAACAATGCAATAGCCACCTGGCTTTTGGACCTCAGGCCATAAATAAAAATAGAATATATATATATATATTTATTAGTGCTAAGGTTCTGGAACTGGAATAGTACCAGAACATGGTGTATTATCATCATATATGTACCATTTATATGGCCCTAATTGACGTAGTGTGCATTTTGGTTCTAAATGTTTGAGCCCAGATGGTTGCTGAGTGAATGAGGCTCATGGTCAATGCTGTCAGTCTGCAGGCAGCCTGACTCTTCCCCCGGAGCTGCTGCAGGAGATCTTCGTGAACCTCCCTGCCCACCAGGTGGTGCTTGTCTGTCCGCTAGTGTGTCGTGAATGGAGAGAATTGGTCGACAGTGAGTTCCTGTGGAAGGAGCGGTGTTGGCGCGAAGGCTACAAGCCCTGCAATGAAGCGGGGCACGATGTACTCAGGGACTGGAAAATGTTTTACTTCCTGTCGAAAGACAAACGGAATCTTCTCAAGAACACAAAGGCAGAAGGTAAGACTCCCGCCTTTGATAACCACAAGGCTTTTCTGGTGGAAGTCCCTCTGGTGGTTCTATAGCCACTTGATTAAGTAACAATTGCTTTCCTAAAGCACCTTACATCCATTTCTTTGTGTAGAATGAACCAAAAACATACCGTACCTAAATCAGGTTTCGGCACAAAACCGTGGTATGAACTGAACCTTCAATTTTGTGAAATGTTCCACCCCTCGTTTAATCTGTATTATAAATGCTTATAACCTCCACTTTCCTAAGAGGGCCTCAAATATTGGGACATTCTGTCCAATATGGGAGATGGGTGGGTGGCAGAGGAAGTGAGGAGTACCCACCCAAATGAGGGAACAACACAAAACTTTGTCAGCTCTTTTGGGTGAGTAAACATATGCTGCAAACCTCAGAGATACTTGCAAGATCAATGATGCGCATCTCGTGAACATATTCTCTGTTGTCTTCAGTACGTGTCTTAAGTCCCAGCTGATCGACCTGAAGAAGGAGGGGTATAACCACATTATCATGGATAAGTTCCAGCCCGAAATCAGAATATCGGATTGGTGAGAGATATATTTCCAATTAGAGTTTAATGGGTGATAGTTTTTTTTATGGTTAGTAAGTTTATTAGTAAGTTTTATGGTAAGTAAGTTTATTAGCACACACACCACAAAATGTGGTGTGTGTGCGTGTGGGTGTGTTAAAAAAATCACAACTGATAAACTCACCAAGCTTTATTAATTAGATTAGATGTATTTGTGCACTATATTCAAATAGTTGGCCATTACTTTTTTCACAATTCAGTATTTGATTTAAAATGGTACTTGTGGAAACGTGTGTCCCAGGTACGCCCCTCGATTCGACTGCTCTTGCGAGTATGAGTTGCGGGTGGAGCTACTAAACAAAAAGAAGGAAAGTCTTCACATCTTTGCTCCAGCGAAAGTTTACTTTGAGCAGTGGAACGATCAGAATTGGAACGAGGTTTTGACAGAATAAATGAATCGTATATTAAATAATCTAAACTAGAACATTCACATTCCTAAACATTAACATCTTATGTTTCAGATGACCCATGTCTTTAGGAACTACGGACCAGGAGTGCGATATGTTAAATTTGTCCACGGTGGAAAAGACAACAAATTCTGGAAAGGATGGTACGGAATTCGAGTAACAGACAGCTGCGTTGAGATTAGTCCACCAGGGGCTAGATAATCCCAATTGAATCCATGTGTAACCGAATATATAAGCATGAGGCACTTTAAATGCAAAGTATTCAAATGTGTGTTGTCAGATAACGTCTATTTTCAGAGCAGATGTATAACATGATTTCTATGTTTGCCTATCGTTTTAACATATTTGCACTTAGCTGCCTCTATTCACACAAATGATCTACATATTTTGTCACAGTAAAAGAAAATGTTGCTAGAGAATTACTTATCTATAGTCGGAGCAGACAAATCATTTTGTCAATTGTATTGTAAATCAACAATCCCAAGCCATATCATTTATCGTTCCTTGATAGGAAAGTTCGCCACTCAGGTGGTATCATACTCTGTATAGCCATAATAGGACTTTCTAAGGTAACTGGTTTCATTGTCATTTCATAATAAAACAATGCACACTTGATAACTGGAGCGATTTAAAGGTGCCATGACATGCCACAAGGTGTGGTGTGATTAGCCAGTACAAGCCGTTTTGGAAGTCAGGAGGAAGGAAGTGGGAGTGTCCACCTAGATGTGTGCTGGATAGATCAGTCTATCAGCCTACCCATTGGACCGTAGCAAACGTTGTCCATCTATCCGTCACACATCTAGGTGGACACACACACCTGTGATGTGTTAAGGGATTGATTTCCAAAACGGCTTGTAACGGCCATTCACACCACACCTGGTGGCACGTCATAACACCTTTTAGAAACCAAATAACTCCCATTGGATTACCTTGCTCTTTATATTTTTTCTGGTGTATGTTTCTGCTATGCTTGGCTCTTATGTTCACAATAAACAAATAATACAAATCCTTTCTGCAAAATGTCCAGGCATCACATAAATCACATTTTGGACAAAGGTCATTATTAAGGCATTAAAATTCAGTCACCCGTCACCAAACACATAAGGGGGTTTAAAGTAATACTGGTTTTATTGTGGTCAGTTGTTCACAAGCAGATTACAGTAGTCATTTAGATACAATATAAAAATCAAACAGTCATATGTACAGCAAGGTAAACACTTTTGGTTCACTCGTTTGAAGCTTCACTTCCCATGATTTGATGCCACCTTCTCGACTGGATATCAGGGCTGCTATCTCTGACATCCATTACCATGCCACATAATACATGAACTATATTCCATTCCTCTTATGTGTAAACTTTCAAATAGTTCATATTTAACAACATTTAGCAATGTTAATATAATCAGCTCTGGTGTTACCAAGATATGTGCTACTCTTGTTTTAGCCATCTTCTAAATTATGGCATTTTTAGTATGGTAATTTTTCACAATGGAACAGTGATACAATGTTGGATTTCATTAATGTAAAAATAATGTTACACATGACAAATTGGATAAATGCATGGTGGCAGTGAGCACTAGAATGTGATGAGGGCCTTCCTTAACGAGGATACGGAACATGGTTATAAATAAGGTGTGAGACAGGAGCCAAGAGCCTACACTGCAGGCCAACTGCCATTAACATTTTTGTATGTGTGGTATTTGTGTAATGATGGCTTTTGAGTAAACACATTTTTACAGAACAGTGGGTCTCCACTGTACTCTCCATGGATGTGCACCAGTTAACATGTCGTTGGCCCTCATGTTGAACACGCCAAGCTCAGTAAATACTATCCAGTGTTTGGATCACAAAACTGTTAAGACTATCATATATATAACGCAGTATTGCATCTTCAAATAAAAACAATCATTGAATAATATAGCCCCCAACATATAAGGACTTACAACTCAACCTATAAACGTATTGGAATGAGGGATCTGCTCAGGAATTTCTTTCAACATTTTTCATTTTGGGTTCAAAGCTAGGAGGAGGAGGAGTCCCGGAGAGATTTCAGAGTAGTATACATTTACGTCTTTTCTTAGGTTCAGGGGGTTCCAGTGCAGCCAGTATGGCCTCATCAAACACATTCTTTAATCCTTTCTGTGGAAGTAAAACATGTAGGTTCAAAAAACATTGCTACTGATCAAATGGACAGTTTGGCAACATGGTTATTTATTATTTAACATGACTACACCTGAAACAGGGTAATCAAAATGTTCCTTTATTTAAATTCCACACAATTCCCCTCACAAATAAATAGTATTAGTAAAGAGGGGCAGATGAAGTACAAAAAGAAAAGTGACATGTATAAAAAATTAAATTCAAAAACGATATGTATGGACTTGATGATACTCAACTGTATTAAAGTGTATAATACAGTAGCAGTAGAACAGTTACAGTTTAACGAAATGTCAAAATAACCGCATATTATGTTTATAACGCAAAAGGAAAGATTGGCACCTTTCACGAGCTAGAGTAGAATAGAAGTCAGAATAAGCCGATCCAAAGCAAGACAGGAACAGGCAGCGGGGGCAAGGGGGTTGAAAGAGCATTGGGTTGTTTTTTGTGGCAAATACACATTTGTTATACAATGAACTAGCAGCAGACAATCAAGAGGCAACCTCAGGGCGGAAGACATCAGAAAAGACAGCACTTTCTCTTTCTTTGAGTTTCGGGGGGCTCTAAAGCAGCTAGGATAGCCTCATCAAATACGTTCTTCAGTCCCCGCTACAGAGAGATAAAGAGGAGGGGCAGGTAGAGAGAGAGAGAGGGGGGTGGACACCACCAGGGTTAGAGGAAGTCAGGTTAGTTAGCAAAAAGGTCAGAAAGAGGAGAGTTGATTCTTATTAAACTATTGGACATCACAGCACCTGCTTGCCATGGCGGCCACACAACACAACCAATCAGAGCAATGTGTTACCTGTGTCAGGGCGGAACACTCCACGTATTTGACGGCCTTGAGGTCGCGAGCCAGCTTCTCCGCCGTCTCGGGGGTGATGGGCTTCTGCTTGTTCTTGGCGAGCTTCTCCACGGTGGACGGGTCATCCCTCAAGTCGATCTGAGTGCCCACCAGCAAGAAGGGAGTCTTGGGACAGTGGTGAGTAATCTCAGGGACCCACTGTGAAACAGATTGGCAAAACGTTAGTTTTTTTAAATCAGAGCCTTCAAACTGAATAAAATTTGCACCCAAATATACTTCAAAATGTACTCACTTTTTCTTTAACGTTTTCAAACGAAGAAGGTGAAACAACCGAGAAACAAACTAGGAAGACGTCAGTCTGAGGGTAGCTTAAAGGCCTTAACCTGTCGTAATCCTCTTGACCTGTGAACCAAATGACAAGCCATTACATACCAGGAAAAATCCCCACGCCTTGTGTTCAGTTCATAACAATAACAAGAAAAAAGGCTTGGTTACCTGCTGTATCAAATAAACCCAGGGTGTACGGTTCACCCCCAATCATAACAGTTACTGCATAGTTGTCAAAAACCTGTGGCGCAAGAAAAGAGGACATTGATGCAAATGCTTCTTTGCATGCCATTACATAGCACACCAAAAGATGAGTATCAGCCATTGATAGATGTTATTATGTTATGTACTTACTGTCGGCACATATTCAGAGGGGAATTTGTTGGTGGTGTATGAGATCAATAGGCATGTTTTTCCCACCGCTCCATCCCCAACCACAACACACTTGATGGTCTGCATCTCTGTTGTAGTTCGACTCGATTTCAGACACCTGGCAAGACAGCAGACAGTTCAGACCCACGCCATAGTAGTGTCAAGTCACGTTCATGAATGAATAGAAACGAACGACTCGGTGTTGACGACGAGGGGTGCGATCAGTCCACAACACAGAGCCTTCAACCATTGCGTTTTGAGGGCTGCGAAGCGCCTCGACCGGATGGCCGCACGTAGCTCCGAGCTGGAGACACTAGCTAGCTAGCCACTCGCACACGCAGTGGCTCAATCGCTTTGAGATGTTGCAAAGCGGATTTTTTTTAAGCAACACCATCTTTCCACATCGTTGTTTCGGTCGTTATCTTGGCATCGTTGTGGGCAGTAAGCGAAGCGTCAAAGCGATGCTAGCCGTCGCAATCGTTGTCGTCAGGGAACTAGCTAGCGGTAAAGCCCCCCCTGAGTCAGCTTACAGCTCGGTTAATCGACGCGGTTTCCCGATTTACAACACCGATAACAAACACAGTGAACTATTTCTAGGCCAATAAATAGTCAACGTTTTAGAGAATATATGTAAATAGTTTGACGGTCCTACCACAGTCCGCTTGTATCTCTGTTAAAGCCCCGTGTAAAGCCGGGCGTTGGCACGAGCAGCTCGGTTCGGTACTGAGGGGCTCAGCCAATGTTGCCAGATTGGGCAAGATTCCCCGTACAATCTGGCAACCCTGGCTGCAGCGCTCTAGAGCCAGTGATGCCAGATTGGGCGGGGTATCTGGCCCAATCTGGCAACGCTGGGCTCAGCTTCCAGGCGTTGACGTCACCTTCTCCGCTTCCCTTCTTTCTATTCTCGATTCTGCTGTAGAGCTTCTGTTAACCGGCGGAGTTTCGCTGAGTGCACATAGGCTGAAAGTGTTGGCTTTAATAATATACTTTTTGATTAGTGGAAACTAAAACATAAAAAGAAAAAAGCGAGAATTGGAGAGGAATGGATTGGAGTAGTCTATAACGAGATAATAAAAGTGAAAAAGGCCTACCACTCCACTCACAATGTAACCTGTGTATCATTTTTCTATTAGAGCTCTGGTACCCACAACATGTAGTAATGTTCAGAATGCATGTACAAATAATAACCGTACGTCGATCGTACTTATCGATCACAGGGACAGGATATGGCTGGTAAAAGCATATTTCACATCCAGGGCATATTAGTTTCTGTATCTGTATTTCTGTATTTAACACTAGGTGGCGCAAGATACCGACATTTACCACTGTGTCAGTCCGTGCTGTGTGAACAAATAGATCACACTCAATATGCACTTAATATAATTTGCGTGTATTGCATAAAATAAAATGTACGTATTAATAAAAAAATATAAGAAAATGTTTGATGTCATCATGTGATGATGATGGACATCACATGATGGCCTTAAACATTGTTTGATTTGGTAGACTTTGTGATTTTCATGTTTCTGTTTGACCGGTATTTCATATAGGTTCTGATAGGAACATTTTTATGTTCTGTATGTTCCTAAGTGTAGTCCAATGCCGATATTCATCACATGTTTCTAAACAACTTTCCCGCTAATAATTGCTAATATAGGCCTATTCTTCATATTTACAAGACATCTGAATGAAATACAATTTCCACCATGTAAAAGAAAGACTAGGGAATAGAGAACATATTATTTTAGTTTACGAGAATGGTTGAGTTACATTTGAACAATATAGAGAGAGGGTGTAGGTACCTGAGTGGAATTATAACAGCAGAAGAAAAAACACATCACTTCTTTAACCTTTTCTGCTGTTGTGCTGCTTCTTGGCCCTGACCAGTGTTTTCCATCGACACCTCCCTTTATTAAATATTATAGAAATGTGTGGAGATAAGGTACTGTGGTATCACAGTGGGGGCAAAACGATAAGATACGTTTTTGCAATTCTGCTGTATGTCCAAATCTAACACATATCCAACGTAAGCAGTTTGCATTGTTTTCTCTTGCAAATTCACCTTTTGGTTTCTGTAAACTAAACAAGTTTCATTCAAGTTTAGTTTCAAGGTCATCAGTTGTATTACACATTCAGCTTATTTGATGTTAACCAGTAGCCTATTGGTGTGTAATAATTATATGAATATATATAATATTATTTAATGGAATGCTTTCCTTTATGTTATGTGTGTTACATATAGTTAACTGAAAACAATGTTGAGAAAGGTTCAGAAATTATTCAAGTGTCCCATCTGTAGAAAACCAAATAATTGAAGAATACAATATTGTGGTGTACACGTGACAGGTCAATCCCTAATCTACTGTTTTGAGCTCTCTTACACCCTTCACAAGGTCATCCTGTAGCCCACCTCGCACACAGCAAGCCGACATATGAAGTACGCACATGAAGTACCAATACTACACAAATACTGAAAGGTCATATTTTATTTTAATCCTGAGCAGGGCAAATCAATACAAGACAGCTATGTGAAGTTGCGAAGTGTCATGAAAAGAAGAATATGGATGCCTTGTATTAACTCAAACCACCTCAAGTCATTCCACATCCTATCTATCAATCTATCTATCCTGATCTATTAATTTTAACCCTAACCCTAGTCAAATTCCTAACATGAGTCATTAAAGATGTGTGAGCGTGATAAGTAATCACACACTGCTTGGTGCATGGTGCGCTTGCTTGATAGTCCTTAGTGAACTTATCTTTAGCAAATAAACTCTTTCTTGAAAACAAACCATATGAGTAGGTTTGTGTAAAGTTTGAGAGTATAAAAGCAGGGCCTCCCAAGGACAGACGAGTACGAGGCAATCATGGGTAAACTACTGGTTGTGGCGGGTGAGTTTATTGTCCTGTATTAGGGGTATAGCCTCTTTTTTATATAATTTAATAAAGACAACTGTCAAGCGTTTTTGATAGATGTGCGCATTCAATGCAATGAATTCAATAAAATAAAGCTTAGTGTCTTTCTTTGGATTAACGATACTTCTCCTTTCACAGCTCTGGCCCTCTTGTTCAATGCACAGCT
>JAOPUD010000001.1:7223097-7233916 GCA_027122715.1 Trisopterus minutus
ATATATTTGATATTTTATATTTGTTTATAATATATTTTATTTAATGGAGAAATTAATCTTGTTTGGGGGTTGTATTTCATGCATATGAGCCTTTGATGAGACCTTGTGAATTTGTTTGAAACTGCAAATTTGACTTCTGTCACAGGATCTGCCTTCAAGCTGTCATGTTACTTTACCAACTGGGCTCAGTACAGACCCCCCCCCACCATCTACATGCCCACCAACATTGACCCCTGCCTTTGCACCCATCTCCTGTACGCCTTCGCCACCATGAAGAACAACATGCTGGCCACCTACGAGTGGAACGACGTGGAGCTGTACAGCCAGTTCAACGCCTTGAAGAACCAGTGAGTCAGAACCACAGAGTCTGGGTGGTTTCTTCCTCCAACCCTGTGGGATTTAACTGCTTGTTTCAGTGGAGGATGATTATGAAGGGAAATCATGGCGTCGTAAATCACTTTCTTCTTCCAGGAACGGCGAGTTGAAGACTCTTCTGTCTGTGGGCGGATGGAACTTCGGATCTGCCGGGTAAAGCTGTCTGATCTTTGTTATTCCTTTAAAGTTACTATTTCCGTATTAGACAACTCTTTTGTGCTAACACAAACCCTATTCCAAAACAGTTTCTCAGCCATGGTGGCCAGTCCAACCAATCGCCAAACCTTCATCGACTCCGTCGTGGTGTTCCTGAGGAAGTATGAGTTTGACGGGCTTGACATCGACTGGGAGTACCCAGCCCTCAGAGGAAGCCCCCCAGAGGACAAGCACTACTATTCTGTTCTCCTTCAAGTGAGTTGTCCGTCTCTTGCAGGTCGCCTGTGTTTTGACGGCACTTTTTCATCAATGCCTGTTTTTGACCCTTGCATTTTTTGATATTGCAAATCAAACGAAATGCCCTGTTGGTAAAAGAAGTGAGATGAACACAGCAACATGGCCTCCTGTTTGGCCCTGGGACCTCTGATGGCCCCCTGTCCTCCTCCCACAGGAGATGAGAGCTGCCTTTGAGGCCGATGCCAAGAAGACCAGCAGGGCCCGTCTCCTCCTCTCCGCCGCCGTGGCTGCAGGCCAGGGCAACATCGAAGCTGCCTATGAAATCCCTGTCCTTGGCCAGTAAGTTCAACAAATGAAACAGGTGTAAGATATATCGATAGCACTAACAAATAAACGCGGTTTTTGTAGTGTTTTTTGAATACTGTTTTTGAAACGCCATTGGATCTCCTCCTTTTCTCCTGGTAGGAGATCAAATTCCCTATTGAACCTGACAATTCTTCTTTGTTGGGCGGTCAACCAGTTGCCTCAAACCTCATGCCTTCTTTGCTTGTGCAGGGCCCTGGATATGATCAACGTCATGACCTACGACTTCCACGGCTCCTGGGACCCCATGACCGGAGAGGTCAGTCCCCTGTTCAAGGGCCCAGAGGACCACGGTGGATTCATCTACTTCAACGTCGTAAGTGAAAACAGACTCGCCAAATACTCCAAACATGGACCAAACAGGATGGATGAGCTGTCCTGCAGAACATGCACAATATTGAAAAAGATGTCCGCCAAACAACTGATTTGCAAAGTGTTGCTCCTAAACTGAGCTGAGCTGTGCTTTTGTTCCAGGACTACGCCATGAACTACTGGAAGGACAACGGAGCCCCAGCTGACAAGCTGATGGTTGGATTCCCCACCTATGGCAACACCTTTACCCTACGTAACCCTGCCGACCACGGTGTTGGGGCCCCCTCCGCCGGAGCTGGAACCCCTGGAAAGTACACACAAGAGGCCGGAGAGCTGGCTTACTTTGAGGTATTGCTGAACACAGTATAACACAGTGTTGTACCGTATCCTGATACCCTGCCATGGCAGCTGACTTATGATCAGTTTGTTTTGTGTCTGTTTTCCTTGCTATACTTCAAAAACCATGTGTTCCAACCTGGAACACATGAGGATGAGTGATTTTTGATGAATGGACCATTTTCGTTCATTATCTTCCAGATCTGTGAATTCCTGAAGGGAGGAACTGAGGTGTGGAACGCGGCCCAGGATGTGCCCTATGCCTACAAAGGAAACCAGTGGGTGGGCTATGACAACATGAGGAGCTTCCAGATTAAGGTAGGCAGGACTCCTCGCCTTCCAATTATAAATAGTGTCTTCTTGATGAAAAGCCAGTGCTGCAGAGGTAATGTTGTCCAATCCTGACCGTAGCTATAAGGAACCGTAGCTATAAGGTGAACTCTCCCATTCCTTATGGATGCTCTCCTTAAAATAAAGTTGTTGAATGAAGCAAAGTCTACAAGAAGTGCAGCCATAGCTGCCATGTTTTTGATGATTGGTCTAAAAACCTACTTGTTGCGGTCTTTAGGTTGACTGGGTGAAGAAGAACAACTTTGCCGGAGCCATGGTCTGGACCATTGACATGGACGACTACACGGGCACCTACTGCAACGAGGGGAAATACCCCCTCATTAACGTGCTGAAGAAGGGCCTCGGCCTGGAGTCCGCATGTGAGTGCATGCAAAGGTTATGTGTGGTTGTGCAATTAAAAACACAATGCAAAGCAATGATGATGGGTATGTATTCGGTCGTAGCTAAGGCCTAGATGGTAATACGTCTCTATGCATCTGTCTGCAGCTTGCACTGCCCCTGCGACTCCCCTGCCTCCTATCAAAGGAGTGACCGACTCTGACGGTGGAAGCAGCACCAGTGGTGGAAGCAGCTCCGGTGGTGGAAGCAGCTCCGGTGGTGGAAGCAGCTCCGGTGGTGGAAGCAGCTCTGGCGGCGGCTCTGACCCTGGAACCAAGGGCATGAGTGCCACCTTCTGTGTTGGCAAGAGCAACGGAATGTTCCCTGACCCAACCAACAAGAACCAGTTCTACCAGTGCAGCATGGGCAAGACCTACTTCCAGCACTGTTCTAATGGGCTGGTCTTTGACACCTCCTGCAGTTGCTGCAACTGGGCCTAGAGCGACGCTGCGGTCAAACGTTGACAAGCTACAGCTGTTCCAAGGCAGAGAGGATCATGGTCTTATGGGTGTTAGGTCTCTGGTGTGTGTGTGAGATTCTGAATGGGGATCTCGTTTCGTACGTTTGATGACTTTGTAAAATGCTGACTCTTTCCCCTTGAACACTGTAGTTCGGAAACAAATAAAAACCCAAGTCTGTATATGTTGCATTTGTGGTATTTTATCATTGATGTGTATACACTATACAATTCAATAGTGACAGTACACTTATTAATCATATAGTTCCAAACTTCTTATTTAATATGACCATTAACAACAAAGTAACTGAAATACTAGCTGTATACCAACATTTTCCTATAACGTTGTTATAGCGTTTATATTAACACGCTGTCGCAACCTTAGGGTCACTGCAAGATTTCTTATCTTGGTCTATAGGAAACAAAGATAAGAAATGCAATCATTTATGTCCTTGTAATATTAATAAAATATGATTCAGTTCCTTTGTTCATGAAAGTCATGAACAAAAACTACTTCAGCTTAATTGGAAAACTTGACCTTGAAAGATAAACAGTCTGTTATCTTTGTGCTTGAAATATTTTTTACATAAAAAAAACAGATGAGATTGTTTTGGTGGGTCAGTAGAGAAAAAATACATTTATTTACCAATGTGTTGCTCTCTCTGGATGAACCAAAACTGCCCTGAGGATTTTCTTTTTTTTGTTTGTTAGTTTGTTGTTCTGTTTCCATACATTTAAAGTTTTTAACTTATTCACAGTAGCACACACTCTGTAATGCTGTAGGCTACGCATTTCAATTCTAAAAACATGTACTTTCTAGGCTCAGACTCAATACACGCTGAGTTGTACATAATCTTTACAAAAGGGGATTACAATAAAATGTGGCAAACACATCTTTGTACACAAAATGTCTTACATTAAGAAACGAAAACAAGAAAATGCAATAGTGTGAACTGTGGAAAAGTTATTTTTCACCGGTGTTGTTTGCAATCCTGTGAGTAATTCTTTTAACATCTTAATGATCATTCATTCAAACAAAACAATAGCGAAAGACTGTCAAAACAATTCCACTTCATATAATCTCAATGCGCAACAGGATCATTAAAGAGCAGGGAGTGCTTTGACATCCTGAGAATAAATATGTAATTTTCTCTCACGGCCCAAAATGACCATACACCACAGTGGCCCTCAGCTGCACTCTGCCACTTTCTGCTCTGCGGTAACGGCTCCGTTCTGTCTCGCCGCTGCTTCCTCCACCATGGCGTTCTTCTTCGCCGTTCCTGTTGAGTTTATGGAGGAAACGGATTGAGTATTTGAATAGGGTTAGGTGACCACATATCCAATTCGCCGCGAGCGGTGAGGAAGCAGGTACCTGTGAGGTAGTTTCTGTGCATTCGATGGAAGAACAACAGGCCGATGAAGGCGATGAAGCCCAGGCAGGCCACGACCAACCCAATCACCAGGAAGCTGTAGCTGCCCTCCGACTCTATAATCTGTGGGGTGTAGGGTACATGGTAACGTTCAAACCACCTGACCACCTGTAGTTTACCTCTTTCAACGCATATACCCATCTATCTACACCTGCTTTTTCATTAAAAATACAAGCAAATACTCAAGCATTACCTTGCCAACCAACAGCGTCATCACCATCTCTCCCAACCCAGCACTCGTGACCAGGACAGTTGTTGCACATCCTGAAAGCAGAAGAAGAACAACTCTTAGTTCTTGATTGGTCATTCTTTCGATTAACGATGCAAAAGGAAATCTGCAGTTTGGCTCCACCTTGGTAGTCCAGAATGTCTTCAGTGTAGGCCAGCATACAAGGGAATATACTGCTGAGGAAGAGACCGCACAAACAGGTCCCAACGAACAGGAAGATATTGTTGGTGTAGAAGATTAACAGCATCAGCACGGTCACGATGACGCCGGCCTTGGAGAGGAGACACAGAGAGAGGGATCTGGTGAAACAAAGCTAAGAGGACCTCAACACTGAATACAGTCTACAGAGTTTCCCAACATTGGTTGGGTCTTCTGGTATGCATATGGCAGTCATGGGACTTCACACTGTAGATATTTGACAGTGTATGTCTGATCCAAAAATCCTATTTGAAAAGCTTCCATTACATATGGTCGGTCATGCTCATGGTTCATAGCCATATTCGACCAAAGACTAGTCTAGTCCACAAAACGAGAGTGGCATGATTTGCATCCCTACGTTCACTGGGATATTGCTATTATGATATGTCCATAGGGTTTAAACAATATGGGGGGGGACACAGATGCAGTACTAAAGAAATGGGGTCCGGGGGAAGGACCCCTAAAAAGGGTTCAGGAATGGCTGTAGTGGAGGATCATCCATAGATAGACTCTGTTGAGGTGGTGGTGACGGCACAGACGGGTCTGTTGTGTCCCAGAGGGCCAGTACTAGAGGCACCATTACCAGGTTGACCATGAGCAGCTTCACAGGCTGGAAGCGGTAGTTGAGTGGGATGGACACCAGGCGGCCCACAGTGATGGCGGCCCAGAAGACACTGGCCAGGTAGCCGGCCGTCTTGTGGGGCAGCGACATGGGCGGCTCCACGGCGTATGTGTACACAAAGCCAGCGTAGGCTCCCTGCAACACAGAGCCAGGAACCCTGTTCAATCCCCTTCTAATGTCGGTGTTCATGTCGAAATATAAATTATTTAGCATGGCATCGTCGCCATTCTATGACTGTCATAGTATATTTGATTTTAGTATCATTGTGACATTATCATGACGTATACTTTTGCAAATGGACAATAAAGGTACATTGATGACGTTTGAGTATTGATTGTTGTGATGCTGTGAATTTGTGCGGTGCTGTGCTGTGTCGCAGCAGCAGCAGCAGCATAATGTTATGACCACTTTATGCTCTGATGTTTTTATTTGTTGAAACTCCTTCCACACAGGTTGAAATGACAACTAAACAACAGTCAATATCCACTGTATGGAGGTTATTTTATACCGCCCAGTAAATCTAAATGGCTTCGTGGGGTAGCCAACGGGTTCTGTTTTACCTAAACTCACTCCTATTACTTAAACACTTGTTGTGATTTAAACCAGAGCCCCGAGCGCTACACTGAATGGTTGCAATCAAGGTCCCTCTAAAACAAACATGGCAACGAGTTTGGCCCCCATTGCGTTGGTTTATAGAGTCTCGTCCTCCCTGCTGTCTGTCATGAGATGCATTCGTTCTCTCGGCCTTGGTCATTCTGAGGCTGGTATAAAACGTGAACAGACAATAAGAGGGTGGGATGACAGTCGCGGGAAGCAGGGAAAGAGAAGGTTTGGTTCATTTGGGAGGGCCTGTTGGAGGGCATGTTTGCATCAGCACAGAAGGAACTTTGCACACTGCAGGGTTAAAATATTAGTGGTGCCACTAACTCACCACAATGCCATCAGTCATGAAGAGCACCAGCCCCCCCAGGATATGAATCATGAAGAAGGATACGGGTAGCCCGCGTAGGTTATCATTCTGACAGCAACTAAAGATATTGCCGTGACCTTTAACAGAACACAAACATTATAGAACAAATAACCAAATGCAGAAAATGGATGGTGCATTTTCCGGAATAAAAAACCATATGACAACTGCTATGACTACAAATACCAGGTTAACTACTTCTGTAAAAATACAAACATGAAAATAATGCAAACAATATGAATAATACTAAATATTTGCACACATTGGACATAATTTATCTTAGCAGGTTTCTACTTGGCGGTGGGTCTGTGTGTGTGGATGACGGCTGGTTGAAGCAGCCTCACCTGGCCCAGTCTGATTGGACTATGGGGCTGGGTGAGGCTGCACGCCTGTTGCCCATTGAGTAACCAGTGTGCAATGGTTAAACCAGCCGTCACCACACACACCCACACACCCACATGGAGCACCAAGCCTTGGTGGCGTGTCGCAATGGACCTTGTTACATGGACATTAAAACATGTGGATGTGCACTCATTGATAGATCTGCTCTTCTGCTATACCATTAACTCCAGATTGGAGATCCATTGACCATCGTCTTTCTCGGAAGTCAATCAGTCATGCGGGCCCCTCACCTCCAACCTCCGGCGTCTCTGTGTCGGGCCCCCCCTGCTGGTTCTCCATGGCCAGTTCATCTTTGTCCATCAGGCGAGGACTGCTGCTGGGGCAGCAGGGGAACAGCCTCTCTCGGTACATCAGGAACAGCACGGCCAGGGGCACGGGTAGCTGGGGGGTATGTGAGCACAACGTCACCATTAAGCCAGCTGTGTAGGGTTTGTTCACGTACACAAAACACGCTTAGAACCACTTCAATCAAATAAAGCAATGTCTTCTCGTCTGAATACGACTGAAGAAAAGTGGTTTGTTCATCATTATTACTGACCACATCAAGTGTTAAATCATGTTATGTACGAAAAGTAATTATACTCCCAAATACAATCCTATCAGAACCATATTCTAGTGTCACATCTCATAAATCCCCTAGGTCATATACTAAGTAATGTCTCACATTAATTACAGCCATGATCCAGAAGGCGTAGTGCACGATGGACTCCTCCCCGGGGGGCCCCTCGGCTCCGATGCCCTGGGTGATGTTGTGCCTGGAGATGGGGCTGTTCCTCAGCATGTCCCTGTGGTGGTGAATCATCACCGCGGTGTCGTTGCCCGTGTGGTTCCCACAGCCGGTCTCCGAGAGGAAGGGGTCCGCGATCAGGGGGCTCACCAGGGCCCCGAAGCCGATGAAGAAGTGAAGCGCCTGCAGAAGGAGGCGGACGAAACAGCAGAGGCTGTTATTGATGATGATGATGATGATGATGATGATGATGATGATGAAGATGATGATGATACATTTGATTTATAAAGCACTTTCCTACTCAAAGAACCTTGAAATTATCTAAACACACTGAATACGAGTGCAAATTAAACAACAAACAAACATGAACGGTGTGATTCCTCGGTCATTCATTGCTTATTCAGCCGACTATAAAAGCTTATGTGTTACGTGTATTCATGTTTCTGTTTTTTTCTGCTGTTTCATCGATGCGTGCTGTTTTACACGGCTGCTTGGCAAGTTCTCTCTCTCTCTCTCAAAAAAAAGAGCTTTTAAACCTCAACGAGGCTTGACCCGGATGAATCAAGGTTGAAAAAGAATGATAACACGTGTCTAAACGTTGGGTGCAGGGTGGGGTGCTCATAATGATCCACGCGTGGGACAGCACCTGCAGGAACACGCCCGAGTCCTTCTGGTAGATGGTGACCAGCTGGATGTTAGCGATGGTGTCGATGAGGCCCATGGCCAGGCCGGACACGGCCATGGCGATGGCCAGCAGCGGGACATTACTGCACAGGGGGATGATGGCGAACACCACGGAGATGACCACGGCAGAGATGAACAGGGTCGACAAGGCACTGAACAACCTTCAGAAAAACAAAGACAAAAAAAGTCTTGTTTTTGTGTCTCAAAGAGAGAGTGGACTGGTTACTTCTATGAGTTAGTGAACAGTATGTACAATAGGGTTGTGAGGTCATTTGGCCTGTCATTCAGGCTCATGCCTTTTACTCACGTTTTCTTGAACACACCCGCGATGGAGCTTCCGATGAGCAGGCAGAACTGCTGGGCGAAGAACACCCAGGTGATCTCACTGAGCGTGGAGCTGGTCTGACACTGCAGGTCCAATATGGTGGGTCCCAGGAAGGCAATGCATAGTCCGAAACTGAAGAACACACTCCAGTAGGTCACGGTGTGATGGGCATTACGTTTAAAAAGTGTTAGAATCCGCTCCTCTATAAACATCTTACTATATCTATTTTTACAGCGTTTGCGTTTTTTGAGTTTGCTCGGTAAGTCTAGGTGACACAAAATAAGTACTTTGCTCCACTAAATGCGTTGATGCAACACAGACACTGTTGGCTACAGAGGATGCCTGCACACTGGCCCGTGGGTTGCGTTGCATGTTTGATATCTTTTAAAGTGTTTTGCGTAAGTTCCCTCCCCTCTGGTTTGCTTAACTGAAAAGGATGTTTTCACTCCCTCTCCCTGGTTAATAGGTAAGGTGAAGACTCCTTACAAAAAAAAGCTGCTTCAATTGGGTCAATAATTGATTTAACAGATCATCTGTGGTGTGCAATGTTATCTGAGACAATATAGATGTACGTGGTGCTACCATGTTAAGCTCATAGGTTATCAAGTACAAAGTACAAATATGGTTGTATAAATATGTGAAATAGGCCAGAATGGGGCATGAAGACAAAGATGTTTCAAATGGACAGACACAGCTCTTAGTCTCTTCCTCTCTTTATTTTGAATCATTATGTGGCTGTTCCAGCAGCCACTGTTTCTTCAAATAAAAGTCAAATATTAACAATTGCAACAAACAACAGGGATATCCCTGTTAAGGCATGGACATTCAGCTGAAACTACACACGTTTCAATATTGAATTAAAGTATGAATCAGATTATATGTTACCTGGCCTCCTCAATCATTGTAGGGATGAGTAAAACTCTGCCACTTGAAGGACAACTTTGCTTCCGGCGGGATGAACTTTGGACGTGCTCACGCAACAATTACCTCTTTCTATTTTAATCAGCTTTTCATTTTATATCAGGTGTCTCCTTTATTTCAGATGTCACAGATGTGCTCTCCATAGTTGGTGGTGGGTTTACTTAACCTATTCTCAATGAACTGAGCTTGTGAATGTGGTATTTTGTTTGAAGCACTATAAGGGAACCACAGGTAAAGTCAAACGGTTGTCCGAATGGCATGGGCCCCCAGTGGCTTTAGCGGTGTAACTGATTTGCAGCATCTGTTCTTGCTTGGCCACAGAAATGGTTAGGGAACTAAACCCAGAGAACATGAATACCTTGTGTTTGTACAAAAGGCATTCATTAACATTAACTTCCGGTCCCTGAGATGGAGCAACATAAGGTCACTTATTTATTCTTTTACTTATATTAATGTTTTCAGGTATTTGTCGACCTACAATATCCCGCAAGAGCAAAAGGGATTTGCCTAAATATCAACAGTACTGTATGTTCTTCGTTTTTCAATCAGGAAATTCTGGAAGTCTCTTCAGGGGGAAACTGAACGCATTAAAGAAACATGAAGCGTTTTGGCATTCAGGAATAAGGCTGCATTTATAGTGTGCAGTGACATGAATGTTAATTTAAATGTCTCCTTTCACGAGTGCCAACAGACAGTGTCGTTTTCTTGATGTGTTCAACATTTATATCAATTGTATTCAACAAGAAGGTCCTTGAAGTTGGCCAAAAGGTTAAGAGTGAACGGCAACTTTGTGGTGACACTACACCATTAGGCACTAATATTAGGCACTATATCACTAACACCAGAAAGATGAAACCTGCTTGTGTACCACATAGGATATCTGTAGTTACTCCAATTTTAACAAAGTACGCTTTGATTGTTCTCCGCCTCGGCCTTCTTAGTACCTTTGGATAAAAGTGTCTGATGAAAAATTACTAAATGTAATGATTTATTTCTAGAACAAGATTGATGCTGCGAATCCAACAGTAGATTATGCAACTTTGCATAATATATATATTTTTATCAATATTAACTTAATTTAATGTAACCTTTGTTTGTCTCAAACACCCGCACACACACACACCCACCCACGCGCACACTCACGCACACACACACACACACACACAAACACACACACACACACACACACATTCACCCCCACAAACACACGTACACCCCAACAAAAACACACACCATCACACCCTCACACACACACACACACACACACACACTCACACACACACACACACACACACACTCACACACACACACACACACACACACACACACACACACACACACACACACAC
>JAOPUD010000001.1:7284529-7295401 GCA_027122715.1 Trisopterus minutus
ACACACACACACACACACACACACACACACACACACACACACACACACACACACACACACACACACACTCACACACAGACAGACACACATACACAAATGCCTGCACAAACGCCCAGAGGGAAGAGATCAGCTGATGTGGGCTGAGCAGTGAGAGGAGGACCAGCGGTGGACAGACTCTCGGCCAGCACCAACAACATGACAGGGCGCTGCCACAACGGATGAAACGGAGAGGGAGACTGCAGTGCAGGCTCTGCTCAGGCTGGGGAATTGGATGTGTGTGTGTGTTGTGTGTCGGTCTGTTTGTGCGCACACTGTGTGTAGAGATGTTGGCGAAGGTGATGCCTGGGAATCACTATGCACACGCACACATGTGCTTCACACTAACGGGCTTGCATGTGTAGAGCAGGTGTATTCGGGGAAACGGGGGCAGTGACAGCAGCAGCTACGTATTAATATTAAGGTATTATAACAGCCCTCCTGCATGAGGCCGGGTGAAGAATGGGAACAAGTGCTTCTGCGTCGCTGAGGCTGTGGAGGGATCGTTCATTTTCTCTTGCAGCAAAACATAGAAAAGTGATTATATTATTAATATATAGATTATAACTATTAATGTAGCGGCCTTCAGCTAAAAAAAAAAAAAGAAATGATTGTTTTATCAAGAATCAAGGGTTTATTAATGTAAAAGGTGCAACGTGTACGATTTGGCAAACTGTCAAATTAGACGCACAAAATAGGGGACAAGAAGTGGCGGTGCCGGTCCTTACTGTAAGAAAACCAGAAACGCAGTCGCTCCTAAACGCTCACGCCGCTGAACAAAGCGTAACGATGACGGTTCACAGTGGACATGCTGGGACTGATCGGGTTAGGGCCAGTGTGAGGGTCTACACGTTGAACAGGAGGTCAGAGCACGTTGTGCGTCCAGCCCCCCCGCGGTCCGAGGGCAGACGACGCTGCTCTGACGCCGTCGGCTCTCGAGGTGCAGAGCGGTAGAACAAGACGGCAACTTAGGGAAATATCTCTGAAACTAAATCTTCGACATAACACCAAAACTGTTGTTTCTTGTTATGTTTCTTTCTTCGTATGCTTTAACTAGTAAGCTCAAGTATAAGTAAATTTTTAAACATATATATACATACATATATATATGTATATATATGCAAATATTTGCATACAGACAGACAGTTGGATGGACCCTTTTGAAGATAACAAAGGCAAGCCTTTGCCAAAACTGAAGCCACCGTCTTAGTTCCAACCATTTCAAAAGCCCCCCCTGGGGACGAGCGAGAGAGAGAGAGGTACAGAGAGCTTTAGAAACCCTCAGCATGCGACTCCAACACCGTTTGTTTTCACCACAGAGCCTCCTGGACACGCCTCGGTCGCACCTTAACCAGGTTACTGCAGACCCAGATATGGAGACGGATGATACGGGCCTCTGAACACACACACACACACACACGCACACGCACACACACACACACACACACACACACACACACACACACACACACAGATATAGTGACAACACAAATGCATATATTTTTCATTCATTTTTTTCAAATCCCTTATTGATATCTATAATCTCTCTATCTCTTTGCTAAGTAAGTGTTCTTTAAGTCTTTTTAGTGATTATTTTTTATGAAAATATTGTTGGATCTTGTTATTGTAAATACTGTAACTGTTGTTGATTTCCCATAAGCATTTCCACTTTGATCTCACTATAAGCCTTCAATAAAGGCTTAAGCCCTGTATGTGAAAGAAAAACTCTATAGGAACCAAAATCTGGTTAGCCTCCATTGCCTTATTGGCTGTAGCCTACAGAGAAGTAGTCTGCATGGTGTTCATTTAGCCATCCAACAGTGTAGTCAGTTTATAGAGATACTTTTAATGAATGGTGTTCTACTGACGCATAATGTCTGTGATTCTGCATTGTATTTGTCTGTTTTGATGATGATTCCCTGTGTGTTTCTTTTTCGTGCCACCGACAGGTTTGTCGTGTGGAGCTCCGTCTGGCCACCGAATTCTGCGACCTACCGAAGAGTGTGACCCCACATTTTCTGCAAAATGCATGCAGCACGAGTTTGAAGTAAGCACCATTGACCATTGAAACAGTGTAGGCCTACATTTGGAGCAGAGCTATTGTTTTGTTATTGCATATATTATTTTGTTATAGTTTTTGATACATTATATATCTATATATATATATATATAGATATATAATGTAAATATATATTTCGTTCTGTGCAGTACGAGCACGAAATTTGCTGTAAAAAACAGAGAAGTCAGAGTATCCCTGATACACTATATTTACCCTTTGATGCATTTTTTTACTCGACACATACAGAAGAAGAGGCGCGCCGCGTGCGCAGCGTGCGCAACCTTTGAGCATTTCTTATTATAGGCTACTGCGTAAAATGCGGTTTAGAATTAACGTTCGTATCAAGCAAAGAAAGACAGGCCGCACTGGAGTCACACTTTTCGGTGGGTCTTTGGGAGCCTGGTAGACTCCTTAAAATTCACGTTCAACTCAATTTGTATTGTGTTAGAGTTGAGCTGGTACTATTAAAGGACCAAAAGTAAAAAACGTTTTCTACATAATCTATTATGCAAAATGAACTAAATTGAAGCCATTGGGGTTTCAATACCTATTTAAAAGAGTAAGCCTGCATTGATACCATGAAACTTTCCCCAAATCTCCAATTGGCTAGTTCATTAAGGAAATATTTCATAGGTATGTATATTATTTAACGTGCCGATATTTGTGTCCAAGTGTTGCATAATAAAACAAGCGACTATTGAAAACGCGCACGTACTATACTCTGCAATCTGATCCTTACGACTAGCCGTAATGCACGTGACATCAGCTGACTGAAGTTTGAGGAAGCAAAAGCTAAACAAAAACACGTACAAAACGCTCAAATACATAGAATTATAACTAGTTTAGTAAGCATGGAGGCGACTCTTGAACAGCATCTTGATGAGACGTAAGTATTTGACAGTAAAAGTGAATACATTTTGTATTATGTCTTACATTAATTGATGCTTTCATATCTCCTCTGTATGGCAGTATGAAGCATCCAGCGATTGTCGGTGTGCTGGTTACAGATCAACAAGGACACAACTTGGGCTGTAAGACTGCACATATTTGTCTTTATTGCCTAATTATGGTCTCTGACTTGACATGTCACGATCTGGTCTATAATTGTAACGGATGGATCCAAAGAACAATCTTTCGATAAAACTGGACTAATAATAAACCATTTGTATTATTTGGGGGATTTTGTATATTTGGGGATGTGTCGTGGATGAGATTATGTGCATGTTTTAAAAACAACTAGCACTAGCACTTCCCTAAACATGATCCCCACTCAGCATATTTGTGCATCCAGGCCACTAGATCTTTAATTGTATGTACAATGTCGCCTAATAAAATTATTAATTATTTATTGTATGGTGGCTAGGTCGTGGATCCTTGTCCGACGAACACGGGGGTGTGGTGTCAGTACTGGCCAAACAGGCGGCAGGCCTTAGCAAAGACCCGACGGATAGCCCCACTGTGTGCCTGGAGTCCGATACAGGGTGAGCAAGCGCAGCGACTATGGGGTTGTTCTTGATCTGCTTGTGTATACCGCCATCTCGTGGATGCTGCTTAGTTGAGCTAGCTGCTTGAAGTTCGAGCTCAATGTGCAAGTATGCACTGCAAACTTTTTGCTCCATTCTATACATGGTCCAGGGTTGCCAACTTTGGGAATTGGCTGGAGTGAGACTCTGCAAAATCTTAGGGGCCGATTATTATTATTTTTTTTTAAGCAGTCCTTAAACTCCTCCCCTGTCATTAAAAAACAATGCTAGTAGTACATAATAGTCAAGTCATCAAGTGGCATGCCAGATGGGTGAGAGTTGGCAACCCTGCATGGTCTCTCTCTCTCTCTCTCTCACTGAGGAAATTAATGTGCCCTAATTTCTTAAAAAGGCACACCCTTAATATCCCCAAGCTCCCAGTTTTTTTTTTCTCTTAAAAACTGGGAGCTTGCATTTTCAAACTGGCAGTTAGCAGAAAAGTGTTGCACTGGCTCTCCAACTGGGATTGCATGGTACCTAAACAATCCAGTAGTATCCAGTCATGCTTTTCTTCTAAGAATAATCACCAGATGTTTTACCTTGTTGGTTTTACAGAGAGATATGACCTAAATCCAGCAAGCTATAGGATTTCAAAACAATTGACTTTATGCAACATAGGCTATATATATTATTGCCTTATAAATCTACATTAAAAGATCATATAATTAAAGTCATCACACACTTAGGAGGTCATTAAGGTAGATAACGAGAAGGCACATTTTCAGAATGGTAAGAATGTATGACAATGAATGTAATGTAGAACTAGTGATGCATGTTGGTGCATGTGTGACAGGGTTCACTCTCAGCATGAGTGCGTTGCTCATGCTTCGGTCTTCTATTCCCAGGAACGTTCTGGTGAGGACACATGGGAGCATCACCGTGGCGGTGCACAAAATGGCGTGCTGAAGATGCCGTGTTTCCATGTACAGTTATTTATACGAACATGCAGTCATGAGCTTATAAATGATACCTTTGTATTCTTTTCCTTGTATAAAACCTTTTAAAAAGTGTAGTATTATTATGATTGTCTTTCACGCCAACCCTTCTCACATAAACAAAGTATGTATATATGTGTTCACATGTAGAATACAATTGATCTGCATACCATCTGTCCTAATAAGTGTCCTAAAATCGTGCAAGCTTCACCTGTGTCCCAAATGCTGTATATTACATATTAAAATACTATAACTTTTTTGAAATAGATTGGTTTTAAACACTTAACATTAAGGACATATTTCTTTCATGTCCTGCCTGTATTTCTTATACATTATGACATATATTATGACATACAAACATTATGACCTTATATGAATACAGTAAGTATGCAAAAGTACCTTTTTTGCATATAACCAAATCTATTCTTAATTTGCAACTTATCTTCTTGGTCATATCTTTACACATTAGACACTATCTTACTACTACTAGTACTAAACTACTTCTACTACTGTCCATGTTTAACATGGTTAAAAATCAGATAAACACAGATTTAGTTCACCATTATATGTCTCACATAAGTTGGATATCACAATAAATTCGTAACCCCCACAGACAAAGTTATTCTCAAAGCCTAAACAAGTTTTGAGTTGATTGAGAAGGTGGACATGATGGGTTGGTTGGTGACATGTCCTTGGGCGTTTTTGTTCTCTCTTGTTCTCTTGCACCTACTTCTGACAGCATGTGCCAGAAACAAGCGTTAACATGTCTATTCTGTAGTCATAAGTATATTTGCTGCCCATGAAGATTATTCTCTGAGAGCTAAATAGTACTTCCAACGGTAATGCCATTCTACTAGGACAGATCAAAAACAGGTGTGGAGCGATTTCCCTTGCTGGAAAGTAATCGTTATCTGCGCGCGTATCAGGAAAGAGTGAATACAGGTCATTCGGTTCCTAGGACTAGTTTAAGAGTTTTAGAGAGAATAGAAGAAGCTTTAGGCAGCCTTGCCCTTCAATTGTTCACATTCACCTTTGTCCACCAAAGCAAACAGTTTAACCTATGCAAGGCAAGGCAAGCCCAGTTTAATTATATACAGCACCATTCAAACACAATGCTATTTATAGTGCTTACAAATGAAGGAATCATATGTAAAATCATTAAAAGATAATTAAAAAGGACAAATGTAGAATAAAAAGATAAGATTGTAAGAGAATAGGGTTAGGGTTGGGCTAACCCATTAGCCCTAAATGGGTTAGGCTAACCCATTTAGTGCTTTTTAAACTAAGCGATATTCTCAATTCTCTGGCGAAGAGGAAACCAGTACAGTGACCGTATAGTACTAAAATGATCATTTAAGTTTTTCTTACAGCTGGAGGACACTGGCACATCCAGTCACTGATTTGCTCAAGGCACCTGATGAGTGACTCAATCAGACCATGATCACCTGTTGATTAACAAATGTTCTTTTGAGTATAACTGGTCTTACATATGTCAGAGCTCTCCTCGGACTCATCAGTGCATCAGTGTGGCGATGGGGGTTTATTCTGTGTGCCTTGATTATCCAGTTCACCACAGGTGTTTACGGCTTCACCAACCCCCAAGGCTAAGTTGAGGCTGGGGGGAATCCCAAGCTGAAGCCTACATTTTAGTTGTAGGAAATTTTTTTATGATTTAACTTTAAAAGGATAGGTTTACTAAAGTCATGTTTGATATTGAATGTTTGTCTAATTTTTGGTTACTTTTCAGCAAATAACAGAATATAAATCTACATAAATCTTTGCCTTACTTAATGGAGCAAATGTTTGTCCCACCATCCACTATCCATGGTGGTGATTGCACTATTTATACTTTTGTTGATAGATACTCTTGATAAGTTATGTTTCTCTCCCGTTTTTTTGGGGATACATATACTGATGTTGAATTTCTACATGATTTCTACATACTTTTTTCGAGAGATCTCTGAGATTATTTTAACCTTTGTGGGTGTGATTGCATTATTTGCATCATTTGCAGAGGCCAGAGTACAGGTGACATAGGTGTTCTCGCCCTCCGTTTTGAGATGACATCTGTCTGATTTGCATGACAGTGGTTATAAACAGAAGTGACCAGTGACCTTTGGAATATTAAGGCATTGGACATAATTATAGCCAGTGTGTGCTCCCTGTAGATGGTGGGTCCTTTGACAGTCAACCGTTATGCATATCATCAAAGAAGTTTGCAGAGTATTATTTAAATGTGAGAGGAAGATTTCAATATGGGAGCAAGGTATTTAAAACAATGCAAACTTTCTAAATGATATCTGCCTATATGAGCATAATATAACAGGGATGCCCTCCTCTCCCTCCTTATAGTATAGTATATAATAGGTTTAGTGTGCAAAATACATTTTCAAGGTGATGTTAGACATGATAAGACACAGGAATCAGATTTGCAAAGTTTCCAGTGCATGTTGAGCAGTTTCGGGAGTGCTCTCTGAACAGACAGGCATCCTGAACACATCAGTTGTTAACTTTGTCAGCACAATAGTGGCACACCTTAGATCCCCTTTTATAGTTGCCCAGGCTGACATCTTTATTTTATTTTCATTGAGTTGCAAGTTATAACTACAATATAAGTTAATGTTCAGCATATTGCTTGAATGCATATTGCTACTTTCCGGCGCAATGGAAAAAACAATGCATCAAACCATTCACATCATTACATAACTGTAAATTGGAAATGTATCAAATTTGCTTATGTACAGGAAAACACCTGGGAATTTATTTTCAACCTGAATAAATATAAGAAAAGCTGTTTATTAAAGCACTTGAGTGAACGCAGCAGAATGTGTGGTCTATAGGGTCACTGAGTAAACGTCCCGTATGGACGAGGCTCCACCGCGGCACAAGCTGTCAGTGTTTAGTGGGATACCCTCGAGCAAAAGGGTGTGTCCACGTCTTTACGATTAAACTATTGAAAACAAACATCTTTAGGCGTTCTAGCCTAAATGTATACTGAATATATGTCACTCTGCGATATAAGCTAGATAAACACACCGTGCTGACAGTTCGCGTGTGCACCTAAAAGCAACCCTGCTGGAAGTGTTCTGGAAGATGGGGGACCCCAGTGACTCAAACGGGAGTGAAGCCTCTGCCATAGGATGTCCTGTTCCCCGGTGCACATGCAATCAAAACCGACGTACATACCCCATTTACCTCCCTGCTTTATCGGATGCGGTCTATGACAGTGTTCATGGCGTGTCCCTCGCAACTGAACATCAGCACTCATCACGTTTTAGGGGAATGTTTAACTGGGTGCTTCTTCTTTACGCTGGATGGCTCTTTTTTTTTTTTTTTTTGACGTTTCACGTCACGTGTGCGGTCACTGTGTAGGTTTTGGTTTATGCGTCTCCTCTCGCTCAGCGATGTAGTGCTCGGAGATGTGAGGCTCAACTTGGAGGAATTCTCTCGTCGCGACCAAGTTATGGCCCGAGCATCCCCGAGCGAACACGCCGCGCAACTTTCTCCAGCCTGTGATATTTCTGCAGCATCTTCTCCCGCAACACCGAGGATGGCTCGGTTCACATTGTAATGCTACATTGGCAAGTAAAAACACCACAATACCGTGTTGCATCCGATTGAAATTGGATCAAAGGTGAGTCAAAATTTAGTATATTTTTTGTAATTTCTTAAGACAATGTTACAACCAGGTCTGTTCGGAATTATTACTGTCAATAACAATGGATCGTACTTTGTAGTTCTTGCTGTTAGTGCTCGCTATAGTTACGCTGTTTAACAGTATTTTTTATTGTAGGCCTATATGTTTCTATATCATTTGATGTTTGCTCACAAATATTCGAGAATATATTTGGCTATTTATTTGGCAATAGCCTTCCATATGATGTCATCTCATTAAGTTTCATCAAGTTATGCCGCTTGGTTAACCTTTACCATGAATGACAAACCCCAGGAATATTAATTTACATATGCTTTACATATGTTTCCCTTCGTGTTTCAACCAAACTAATTCATCCTCTCTGAATCAGCATGTTGAGTCCCGGACACAATGCACCAGGAGACAACAACTGTTACACAACTTTACAGAGTAAGACCCCACTTCCATGTTCACAATTGTTTGCGCCGTGCTCCATTCGCCATTCAGGGATAATAGACTAAGCCAGGCTTTCTACCAAACACTGGGCACTTCACGGCATAATCTCACAATTCCTCATGCTGGATATATTTTTGCCTTTCTCAGCACCCTAAGGAACGCGAATCGTTAGATTAAAGTAGGCCTACTCTGTGGTCTCGGCTCTGGTGTTGTGAGGGTTTTGTAGAAACAGCCTTACCTGAACATTGCATATAGGTTTTAGCTTCAGCTAAACGACGTAATTTTGAACCAATCACCTATTTTACCTTTACCTTCTTTAAAAAAATATATAAGTTATATATCCATGTACCTTCCACCGTAACATCTCATAATTTATATTCTCATATCCTTTAGAAATAAAAATGTAAAAATCTAAAAAAAAGAAAAATATATATATTGTCTTAACTTCACAAAATGTCTGTTTTAATCTTTTAATCATTACTGTCACATTTGTCAGGGAAGCCTACTAGTTTGACACACATTTACAAAGTTTATCATAATCAGCTTCCTCTTAGACACTTCTGGGCCATTTCACACCAATTTAGCAATCAATGATGCATAGCAAAGGTATGGTTTAACCCATCCAACAGCATTGTTTAAGGCTAGTATGTGCAGTACATGGATTTATAAAGGATGGATTATGCTGCATGAAAACCCTACCTCAATTAAAAATCTTCTGAAACACCTTTACCATAAAGCAGTTTGAAGGAAATCCTTCAAACTGCTCAGGACAGACGCTCCAATTCCGTTAATCATTCCCTCAGGTTGTGTGGATGGTATTCAGGTCAGACAATTCGGACATATCCAGTATGTCAAGTAATGTATTTTTCATTCCTGCCCCAGGTGTAACCCGGTGTAACTCCATCTGAGGAACACCAGGATGACACCCAGAGGATAATTATTCCCAACTGTCATTCCTCTCCACAATCTGCAGCCATGCTACCAAAGGAGCCCAACAGGTAGTGCACCGTTTCACCTGTTGTTATGACTGGCCCCTCCACAGGACGCCTGTCCTTGGCTAACAGGTTTGGACACTGACCGGGGGGGGAGCATTTTCAGTTACGGACAACAAACGAAGAAGACCATTGACGAAGTTGAGGTGTGGGTGGAGGCTACTAAAGGCATGGTTTTAACTTTTACTCGGTCTGCCATAAACTTACATCATGGTGTGAAATGTATTTGACAACAAATAACAGACAAATAAAACAAATATAAAACAGGAAGCAGTAGAGTTGAGAGAGCCAAAGACAGAAAATAATCAATAGCTCTTAAGTTTCTATGTCACTTGTACAAATACAGTAATGACAGCTCAGAGTGTTGCCTCACAGATTAGAGCAACCCCAAAGTGCTACTCTCTATCTCTTGGATGCAGCGTTCCAACATAATGAAGGGGCTGTTGTGGACTAAATGACTAGCGTGAAAGTGGGGTTGCCATTTGGAAACTGTTCATTATTTCTCCTCCATTCTGACTCTGTTCATATTTTAATCAGTCAGATAAGCCTTCACCTTCATTTTTCTTTTTTATTTGAACAGTGCCATTTGTACTGTAAAACGTAATTTATCAGACTAAACTCTGCGTTTGTTTTTTACATCATGAAGTTCTATGTTTTATGTTTCTTGTTGACACTGAGAGGCATTAAACCATCCTACTATTGATTCAGACACAGGCAATAATGTGACCATACTTCTACAACCGCCATTACCCGCCATTACTATATCAAGGCTTTGGGTGTCTTGAAACTGGCTATTTAAATGCAATGAATCATAATTTATTAATCAACACACTCAACACACAAAATATATAACTCCCTTTAATGTTATTTTGCAAACCAGCACCTGCATGTGGTTTGAGGAGCTGTTCTGCATGGGTCTTCTCTTGTGCCCCTCTGTTTTCCATTAGCTCCCCTTCAGATGACACGCATCCTCCTGGCAGACAAATGTTCTCTACTATTACTACTATGTTTACAGCTTAGGTTGCCGTGGGATTAATCTTTTGCATGTGTGTAAAATAAAATAATAAAAATGGGTTAAAGGACGTGCGATCAAACCCCCAAAAAAATCAAGGATATCCAAGGACTAATTAGCTGAACCCAGGGTTTAAAAGGGGGTTAGGGGGAAGGGAGAGAGAGAGAGAGAGAGAGAGAGAGAGAGAGAGAGAGAGAGAGAGAGAGAGAGAGAGAGAGAGAGAGA
>JAOPUD010000001.1:7303133-7317253 GCA_027122715.1 Trisopterus minutus
GGCAGGATCACGGCATCGTGTTGGGAGTAAAAGTGGTGCTGCCCCCCCCCCCCTCATGGTATCTGCAATTATCTCTCTTTGTGTGGTAACTGTATCCCAACCTGGAGCTATACATAGCACAGCCGAGGATGCAAAGACCGGTTCATTTTCACTGTGAGACGCACGCATGCACACACAAGCACTCACTCTCACACACACACACACACACACACACACACACACACACAAACACACACACACACACACACTCACACACACTTTGTCTCGTACACAGATCCACTTAGAGGGATCACGTGTATTTCGTGTTTTTCCCACATTCATTGACAATGAACACATTGCAGACTGATGTTGCAGGATGTCTTGTCAGTGGAGCCACATGCTGACCCATGGTTTACGGTACATGTCTCCTGTCTCTTGCAATCAGTGACCGGCCGCCCGGCTGAACAGAGCCAGCACCACTGACCTTGATGCAACACTTTCCTCTGCAGTGCGAATAGTTCCCAGAAGACAAGGCAATCTCCTCACTCCAAGTCATCTGATACACTGCTTTTGCTATTTAATGACCTAAACGTTTGCAGGTACAACAGGCTGTACCTACAAACGGTGGGGGGGGGGGGGGCGGCATCGTTGAGCAAGATGCTTAACCCCTCCATGCTCACTAATGACAACTTTGTTTACTTTATATGTCGATGTATTGAGTGGTAACGACCCAGGTCAATGTCTGTGCAGGTGTGTGTGTGGGGCTATCCTAATGAGGAGGGGGTGTCTGGGTGGGGAAGATATGAATATCATTGCATTATCACCTTCATCCATACTGTATAAGCTGTGCTGATTGGCGTTAAGGCGTGTTCCTACTCTTCTTTAATGTTTTTTTGTCCAGTTGCACAATTGCAGCGAATATTAATGAGTGTATTATTATTCATTATTCACGCTGTATAAGTATTCATTATTCATGAACTGGTGCCAAGGAAACAACTAAAAATGACTTAATCACGCCAGTAGGGCAACCTGAGGTGTCCTGGCAGCCTGAACGAAATAACATTAGCATTTTGTGCTAACAGCGGATTCTTTTATACCTTAACCGAAACAGGCACTGTCATGTATCGCTGTGCATTGAAAACATTTTGTAATCCTCTTCATTGTATCTAAATCCTCTTTTTTTCTTCTTGTCTAGCCGTCTCTGAGTATTCCCTATATCGTTCTACTTTTTAGAGGGTAACTGCATTTATATAGCGCCTCACAATATTGCCTTCACCCATTCATGCATCGACAGCGCAAAGCATGCAAGGCGACAGCCAGCTCGTCTGGGGTAGTTAGGGTGAGGTGTCTAGCTCAAGAACTACTCGACGCTCTAGCTAGTAGGAACCGGGGATCGAACTAGCAACCTTGCACTTACCAGCCAACCCGCTCTACCACCTGAGCTACTCCCACCCCTTTCTACCGTTCAATCGCGTGTGTCTATTTTAACAGTTCCCAACGTGCTGTCCGGTCGTTTCAGGCATCACGGAGACGGTGGCCCAGCTGGCCTCCGGTTGGGTGGCGGACAGGAACGGCGCCCACAAGTACCACTACCACAAGGCCTACCTCATCCTGTGTGGCGTGGTCAACCTGCTCTCCCCGCTCGCCACCTCCTACTTCCTGCTCATGATCTACGCCATCTTCTTCGCCATATTCTGTGGTGGCTATATGGCACTGCTGCTGCCAGTCCTGGTACGACCACACCTGTATCTTATCCAATCAGGAGTCACAGGTTGTCTTGTATGCATGTTTACTAACTAGACTATTGGTTCCAAACTCAAATAATCCATTGGGCTGATGCATGCACGCATTCACGCCTCTGTTGTTAATGTACACTGCGTGGTCGTTATGGGAATACATATGTGAATACGTGTGCACGCCTGTAGTTGTGGACTATCATCATGCATAGGTTGCACATGTGTGTGGAGGAAGGATTTGTGCAAACATTGACCAATGACCTGGGTGTGTTGTTTGATGACTAAGTGCCAATTTTCAACACAAATACAAACCCAAGCAGTTAATAATTTTCAATAATCAGACAAATGTGTCTGGGCTCAAGAGGTTGATTGATTGATTACAGGAAAGGGGATGAAACAGTGCACTCCTTTTTTTTAATCTTTATCATTAGCAAATAATTGCAAAAGGAGATTTGACCATTGGACGTTTCCCTCTTGCAGGTCGACCTCGTGGGATCAGAGAAGCTCAACAACTCCATGGGCTTCTCGATGTTCTTCGTAGGCCTGGGCTGTCTCACCGGACCCCCTCTTGCAGGTATTAAGATCACATGACTCTCACCTGTGTGTGTGTGTGTGTGTGTGTGTGTGTGTGTGTGTGTGTGTGTGTGTGTGTGTGTATAGGCCCCATCTCTGTCAAGAGGGGGCACCAGTTTAGAAAAAAAAAAAGTTATCGTCTTTTTCACAAATGCTTTTCTTTTCAAGAGGCCTTGTGTGTCAGATCTTTTCAGAGGCCCATAAATTCCACCCCTCACCATTGTGTTTGTGTGTCTGACGTCTGAGAAGGGGGTAGAGGTTTTGTCATCTGTCTGAAAACTGAAACCAACAGGAGAAGAACCAACCTATACTACGGGTCTGAAAGCATACCAGTATTTTCAACTTTCAGACTAACTGAGTCAAATTTCATTGTTGGTCAGAATGTATGGAAATTCCTAGGGATTATGCTAATTAGGTATACGACGAGTCCAGATATCTTCAAAGTCTGAGCAGCTCCACTTGAGGTGTTTAAACACCCGGGCTGAATAAACAGTTTTGCATGTCTTGCACTTTTCAACTCTCTGTTGAGCAGCAATAAAAAGGGAACTGCGATGGCCCCTGGCTCATTACACCTGGTCCTCATAAGGTCCATCCCCTCGAAACCTCCAAGCTGCTGACTCAAAGGGCAGTTCATCAGGGCTGGGATCCATCAAAGCTTATGGTGCTCAAAGCTTTAACTGGTCCTCCTCCTCTCACCTCGTCGTTTTTTCACCTCAGGGTCAAAGTGGGCCTCCTCCTCTCACCTTGTCTCCTCAGGGTCAAAGTGGGCCTCCTCCTCTCACCTTGTCTCCTCAGGGTCAAAGTGAGCCTCCTCTCCCCTTATCTCCTCAGGGTCAGAGTGGGCCTCCTCTGACCTTGTCTCCTCAGGGTCAGAGTGAGCTTCCTCCACTCACCTTGTCCCGCCTCCGCCGGGTCTGTCCCTCTGCAGGTTTCCTGTACGACTACACCCAGACGTACGACGGCTCCTTCTATCTGGCCGGAGTGTGCTACCTGCTCTCCTCCGTCTCCCTCTTCCTGGAGCCGCTGGCCCGGCGCTGGGAGAATCAGAAGACGGCCAGGCTGGAGAAGACATCCCAGCAGCCAGGCCACAGCAATGTGTCCCACAACGGGGTCGTCTAGGAGGGAAGGAACTTCTCCACGAGCCTCCCTGTGTGGCAGGATAGCACAGAGCTCACATGGGACCAGGTCTTCTGGTCAGGAACCCCGCTGGCACGTTCAAACATTACAGGCCCAGTCCAACGGATGTCAGGTGGCATTTTTCGCACGTCTTTCCTGAGACGTGAAACTGCCGGTTGGGTTGGAGCTTCGCCTTGACTTTTCAATACGTCAAAAAAACCAAAGCTAGCCATCAATCACCTTGCTAGGAGTTACAGTAGAGGAATGGCATTTGATTAAGTAGTAGTCAGGTTAACGCCAGCTCAGGCATGTTTCATTACACAGCTGCACAACAGAAGTAAGCAAAAATACATTTTTGGGCCGCAAATATATAAAATCAATAATTTTTGGTTTATATCATGGTATTTAACTAATTTAACTAAAGGTAATCCAGTGTTGACCTAGGAGAGCTAATCTGATGTTTTGTTGGACCAGGACAGCCGGCAAGAAGAGGTTTTTGGCACTAGGACAAAATGCTGGAGGATGTGATAGGTGCGGGCATGTGAAGAGAGTATGCTTTTTAAAATGTAATATATATACATGACAGCCAAAATGATACATTGTTATGCCATACAGTTTATATCCCCTTTAGGTTGGTGTGCGGGAAGTGAATGTGCATGTACAGGACATGCCTATAATTGTGTTACCAACTTTGTTACTGTGACTTATAATGGCGTAGTATTTCCAATGCCAGCATATAATAATACCAATAATAAGGCTCTCATGTAAGCATATATATTTAACAGTTGCTTAACGGAGGTGCCATTCCCTAAGGGACACACAGGGTATGCAACCGCAAGGTACTGACCTTCCTAGACCGCAGCATGTCCTGGTACTGATGAGAACTATTTGGCAATTTATCTTTACTATATATTTCCTTTTTTTATTAGAACATTTTTATTGAAGAAAAATACGCCTGTATATAGCGTCTCCTCTTTTAATAATACCTCTAATATACCTGTACTCACAAACATGCACTTTGGGCCCATTCAGACCCCTCTGCATAACACTATTCTGTAACCCCCCTCAGGCAGGGTGCTGAGCCACCTGTTATGGAGTCGCCCACTTGTTAAACAGGAACAGGAGGCCTGCCTTAACTAGTCATGGAGCAGTTTCAAATTATGTTGTATAGATGGTTTTTCCCATGGTGATGGTGTACAGAAATGCTGTATATTTTCTAACCCAGCAAATAGTCATTCATTTTTGCTTTTGGCGGGCAATCTCACCATATACATATTGCATTGAAGATCTGTGATTGAACACCTAGTCTGGACCATTCCTTTCTGTCCTGTTGCACTATGCAAAAAAAAATTACCCTCACCCTAAAAAGCACAATCTGGTTTTTAATTAACCATTCACTAACCACTACTACCCATAAATCAATTGAAATATTTTTGTCATTATTGTTATCATTGATATGACCAGAGGATCTCCCGTCAAGCAATTGAGTGTGGGTGTGTGGACACAGGAGACAGTGGTGACAAATAATCCTTGTAAATCAGTTTAACTGTGGTACATACTTGAATGACGATCTTCCTGATAATGTATTATACACATGACGAATCAATGCCTTTACCTCTGGGCTAGTAAGGCTAGTAATATGTTGCTGTTACGTTACACCACAACAGTGCCTACCTGCGGAACATTGAGGCACCATTGGAATCTCTCTTTAACCCTTCACTTCTTTATGATTGTTTATTGTCGTCATTTAATTAATTGTTTATGACTGCTGACTGTTGGCCTTGTGACGATTCCACCAATCTTCCCTTTTTTTATGTGAACCAAAGACACATTCAGTATACTTTACATACAAACTGAGCTCTGTAAATCCAGTCTTCGCAAGGCAGAATAAAATGTATTCTTTATACATAGTTTTGAGAGCACCCATAGAAAGCTTTATGTGATTATATAAATCAACAGCGTCCGCGTCTTTCCCGCAACATGAGAAATGTGTGCTGTCATTGTGCCCTCTTGTGGCAAGGGGAGACCTCTACATTAGGAATGTAATTTCAATTAGACCCAAATCATTTCCCCTCCTGCACTTCCACAATGCTCAGTAGAACTCTTTGTACGCTTTCAAAGAACAACCAAACGATTACCAAGCCCAAACTCCAAGGCCGATCTGATTTACATTCGTTACCCATCTTCCTCTGCCATGTCTCAAGTCGTCACTGAATGACATTCCTTTTATATTGTGACATATTGGGACACTTTAAACTAGTTCAGTTTCTTTAGTTAAGGTTTTCTGATGACATGATGTTTTAAGAAACAGTATGGCCAGGCTGTGTATTAAAGTGTTGCATGTCTCAAATACTGTTACAGAAGGTGCCGGGTTATTCAGATTACCTGATTATCTGAACTTTAATATTAGGCTTTTTTCTATTGTTAAAACTACTCTTTATTATTAAAGGTGTGTTGCGCTCAGCCTTCGTTTCTGAGGAACAACAATTTGTTTAACAAATCACAGACATTTTGTTGGTCTCTTTTGTTGAAGACTGTGCAATCAGCTGCAATAAAGTTGTATTTGACTTGTCCCTTCGGGTGTTTTCCAGTTTTTATTATCAAACTGCCAATTACTAGAATACTGAGAAAGCTTAATCTCATTAAGAAAAATTCAGTTAACGACACACTTGATTTTTTTTTCCATCTTTATTCATAAAAAGTTAGAACGTATGGACAAGTTTACATCTGACTTGAATGAACTAAATCATCATGTATTTCAGAGAAGATTTCAGAATAGAAAGGATCAAAATACAATTATATTTACATTTCACAAAAAAGACATTGTGTGTAACACAATGAACACCCTTTTTGGGTACTAGTCAGCGACAGTACATTTGTTGACATGTTACGGTACTTACATTTGAGAGACACGGGATGATTTGATGTCCTGATTTTGCCGAGTCGATCTCATCCCAAGAAACCTTAATGTGGAAACACAGTAGTAATCGTTAACATGAGGTTTTATGAAGTTGGATATTTATGAAGTTGACTTGTCATTAGGAACATTAAACATGTTGGATGTCTGTGACACAACTGTGTGCATTGCACATTTCAGATATTACGAGCTGTGTCATAGATGTCCATTATAAAGTGCAATGTTAACACGGATCAATTCCATAATTAGATATACCTTTTATATTGTACCATAACATCTCTCCCTATGTTTTGTGGAGGTTTTGTGTCCATTTATAGACCTACCTATAAAAAAAAAGTACCACCATATGTGTGTATTTATTGATCATCCAGTCAAGGTTATTTTAATATATATTTTAAACAATAAGATATTTGGTAGATTGGATATTTGAATACCAATCAAACAATTGAAACCTCAGTCTTTCTACTTTGTGCAGTTTTGTTATAGAACATATTATTCATATGTTGCTCTTTTTGTGATTCTTTGCAGTTATTTGCCTTGGTAAACTGTTCAGACATAACTTTGATAACTTTGGGTAATTCATTCAAAACCTTACAATTAATGAAAAGATTATGCCCAAATTAGAGCAGTGTTGTGGTTGAAAATAACTAATTACTATAATTATTTATTATACATTATTAGAAATATATAATTGTATTATCCTCAAAGCTTTAGTTGTCATCATCAATGGCAGTAGCCCTAATTAAAATAGATTTTTACAAAGTTACAATTGGGCCAAAGGTAAAATGTTGCTCGACGGTTATATTCCAAGCTGATAATGTCATTAGGATATTATTCCATACAATGTGTAGCTCTACGATCAATTTCACATTTGTAGTGTCAATAGGATAATATGTCTCTACAATGCTGATAGCATCACTGTGTGTGTGAACACAAACATCAATACCCTCAATATGTATCGAGGGCTCAGGGTTATGGGTTATGCACGTTGCGTTTCATCAATCAAAATCTTTAGCCAGCCCAATTGAAAATTCATAGAAAACTGGTAAAGGTTGGTGTTGCTCATGTCAATACAAATGTTTTGTCGATACTGTATACTTACCTGTATGTTGCCTTGGCCCCACGGATACATACCTGCCAGGCAGCCAGCACCAACTGCATACAGCAATAGTGCACAGGCTAACTGCTCCACGCTAGCTCCCTGCAGTGTAGTTGGAGGAATGCGGCTTGTCGGTTGGTTGACTGGTGATGGACAGGTCCCCTCCTGGTCCAGAAGAGGGCAGCGTTTCTCCTCAGACTTGGCCGTCCATCTCTTGCTAAGCTTACATGACGGATGCTGGGGTAAGACTCACTTTAAGTCAAATATTTAAAAAATGGGCTTGGCTAGTAGTAGAACTTAAAAACTGTCACTAGCTGCGTGGCGACAACAATAAAAGTTTAAAACAACATAGCGGATGGATTCCTCCAGGTGGTCTTGGCTGGTCATTTCTGCTCCCAGGGACAAAGAGGGTATGAAGGTAACTGCTGGGGTTCTCTGTGGGCCTTGAGCCCACGACGGGAGCCTTGAGCCCAAGGTGGGAACCTTGAGCCCACGACGGGAGCCTTGGGCCCAGCGATGGACGATCCTCCCTCCGTCCTTCCAGCAGGGAGTCACGTGGAAGGGGAAACCAACACACGGAGCCAAACGTGAATGTGAAGCAAATACTCCTAGCCGTGGTGTTGGTCTAGATCCTCTCCCTTTGAGACATGGGGTCAAATCATGACTTAAAGGAGGACCAGTGCCAGACCCCGGAGCTAGTTCCTGGGAACATTGGTTTAAAATCAGCCCCAGTGGGTTTCAAACAGCCACGGCCTGGTATCTCAGAGCGCTATGGAAACATCAGGATGTCACTTATGTCTTCCACAGGGGACTGTGTGTGTTTGCACGTGTGTGTGTGTGTGTGTGTGTGTGTGTGTGTGTGTGAGAGTGTGTGTGTGTGTAGGACCACAGCAATTCATACGACAATGAGGAATGGTGGCCAGCCGGCGGCTGCAAAACAACAGGACCCTGGCTCCCACGTTTTCAGCCTTCCCCGGTCATGTGTGCGTGACAGTGGGTGCCCGCCACTGCTGTTTCACAAAGCAAACAGCGGGCGAGGTGCAGTAGTAGGCCCGCTCCTCGGCTCCGGAACAAGGCGTGGGCGCGGCAAAAGGCAGGGTGTGGATCACGGGTGATGCTCTGCATAGTAACGTGAGGTTCAGCAAAAGGCCTCTATAGATATCAGCGCTCCTCACGTGAACAAGGGAACGCTCCTTTCTTTTTCGTTAACAAAATCATAAAAACGGCGGTCTCCCCTTTGTCGCGTGTGGCCAAACAACAATTCAAGATACAACTCCTTTGAAACACAATTAAGCATGGGGCAGCGTGTTTCTTCAAACTCACTTCCAACGGAAGAAACAGCGGTTTCCTTTCAAATGAAACAATTTATTTCATACTCGGGTCACGCAAGTGCACAGAAGACCTTGAGGGTATTTTTCGCAAAACAGCTTCGCACGGGATGTGCCGATTCTCCGTTTCCCCCCACATCACATGACGGGTACATTTTGTCAATACTTCCACTCTTAACAGAAGTCATGGCGAGTGCAGGTAGGCTGCACATCCTAATAGCTGCCTCGACAGTTGAGACTCACAACATACTTGGGCTGGTTCCGTCATGGCCAAGGTGCTCAACCACCTCAATCCACTGAATTCTCTGCTGGTCCAAACTTGACGTGGGTGTGACGTTCACAGATACAACCATTGTTTTACACATGTTTTTTTTTTCCTCAGTACATACTAATCCAAACTTAATTTATAAAACTACAAATCAGCGTGGGTTAATATTTTATGACAGAGTGGCATTAACATAATACTAAGCAGGCTTTGAAATTATGTTAAAAGCGTTTTTGCAGATAGAGCTCAGGTAAAAGCCCTAAACATGAAGCTGCTAAGGGTTTAAATACTATAGCTTCAAACAGTTTGATTTAACAGAGCCCTGGTTTATAAATAAATAAGCATTGATTGAGTCATACAAATGATAACCAATATGAATACTCATATTCTTGGTAGTCCTACTAGCTTCAGAGTGAGGAAAACGTCAAAGACTGGTTAATATCAACACAAAACTCTTAGTCTAACTCTTTTTTATCCGTACTATTGGAATCGGTCTTCGTAGGTCACATTTCACAATAGCCATTGCAAGGACAGGGATTCGCAAAATAAAATACACCATTAAAAGCAAGGAAATAAAAAAAAAATCCTTATGGGTTAAGGGCTCATCTTTGGACAATAATCTATAAATATTTAGCATGCCAGATTAGGAGGTATAGGTATCCCAATAAAAAATATATTATGGTAAATTAAGTGACTAAAATGCCACTAGCCCTATACTGAATAAAGTTTCATTCAATTCCAAACAATAGTAATATAACTCAACACTTATTGTCACCAACAGAATACACAACATGAACGAATGAAGTGTTGTTTATATAAAAAGTATTTTTTCTCTTTACCTGTCCAAATATTACAAGATGTGTTTATTTAGAATCGCTGCACTGTCTATCTGCACCCATCTTTACAGAAATATAATTCACCTTCAATTTCCTCCATCACGTGATGTGTTTGGCTTTAGGGAATATAGTACGCATTCATGATTGCATGGAGCATTATTTCTTCCTACAAGATTATCAAACATCATTATCATTGTAGATCGTTGACACTAGAGTTGCATTAACAAATTATGCCAAATAACTTTGGCAGATAAACCCAAATGCCACTAGATGCCAAAATCAAGAAGTTGTAACTGTACTGGTGTTTAAATTCGGGTTAAAATCTCAATATGTTCAATGAGGGGGATTTACAGTTTTCATAATATGTATGCTTTACATAAAGAACCCTTGGAGGGTCTGAAGAACTGTTAAAAGTAAAACACTTTAAGAACAAACATTCCGTTAATTGTATGAGGGTAAACAGGTTTGCGTTTTTGTCTTTTCAACTTTAGTGGAACATATAGCTACACACGTACACAGAAAGGGCCCACTGCGACAGGCCCCGTAATGCAGAACACACAGCATGCAACAGCTACGGACAGAGCTTTTTCTTTTTTTTTCTTTTTTTTTTTTACATTGTTTGGATTTAGTGTGCTCTGACATTTTAAGGTTTTGCTTTCTAAGAGGCTCCGCGGACTACAATCATGACCAGGTAGTCCTCCTCAGTTTTAGCCAGAGCTTTGGCAGAGGAATCCAAGAACTGCTGGGAGAAATCACAGGGCGGGAAAGCGTGGAGCACCCCCGCGTTGTCCTTATCTCTGCTGCCCCCCACCGGCAGGCTGATGACCCCCGCCGCCTGCTTTTGCTTTAGGTAGGACACCAGGTTGCGCAGGGGCCGCTGCGTGGAGGCGGCCCCGTCCGGCGTCGTCTCCTCCACGGCCCCCGGGACGGCCAGCAGGATGGCGTAGCCGCCGGGGCCCGCCACCTTGATGCGGCGAGACACCTCGTCCAGCTTGGGCTGGTCCAGGCGCAGGCGCTGGGTGATCTTCAGCTCGCTCACCTGCCTCCCGGTCTGGCCGTCGATGAGCAGGTCGCTGGCCACGCTGTGGTCCCCCTCTAGCAGGTGCATGTTGGCCGGGAAGTTGCTGTTCTTCAGCAGCAGCATGCCGTGCCAGGCCATGGCCAGCCGGCAGCCCTCCTGCTTGGCCATACCTCCCCTGGAGCCGCTCTCGACGCGCTCCCGCTTGGCCGGCACCTTGCCCCCGCCGCCGCCGCCGTCTCCGCCGCCCGCCTTCCGCTTGCGTTCTGCCGGGACGGGGAGGCCGCTGCCCGGTGGCCCTCGGTCCGAGAGGCCCTGGTTTTTAAGCCTCCTCTCCGCGCCGCCAACCCCGCCGCGCTCCAGGCCGCCATGGCACTCCCTCCCCGGGGACGGCCTCTCGCCCCTCAGGGGCCGCTCGGAGTCACTGAAGCGCCCGCCGTCTCTGCTGCTGCCGCCGGGGCTGCCGTCGGGGGAGGCGCCACGGCGCCGCCGCGCCTGCCGCTCGGTGCTGTCGGGGGAGCAGTCCAGGTGACGGCCGTCCTCGACCACGCGCCGCTTGCGCGCGGGGTCCCGGCCCTGCAGCTCGCACTCCAGGGGCCAGGGCTCTCTCGGCCGCCGGTCCCGCTCCAGGTGCTCTAGGGGGTCAAACGGAGACGCCCGCACGCGGTCCCGCATGGCGGGGTTGGCCCACTCGGCTCCGGGAAAGAGCTCTCTCTCCCGGAAGTGCAGGGGCGGTGGAGTCCTCTCCCTGACCCTCAGGGGCTCGGGCGTGGCGCGGTGAACAAACTGCTCCGCCACCATGTCGAACGGCGGCAGTGGCAGGGGCTGCAGGAACTGCTGCTGGTACCGGTGCTCCGTGTCGGCAAAGTCCACACGCAGCCGCCTCTCTGGCCCCCCCAGAGGGAAGCCACGCATATGGGTGCAGGCCGCCTGCGCCGCGTCCAGGCTTTCGTACTGGATGTAGGCCCAAGTGTCTCCCTTGCGGTAGTCGATGGTCCTTATGGTGCCGAAGCGGTCAAACTCTCTCGCTAGTGCAGCCAGGGGAACCCAGGGGCCGAGCCCCCCCACCCAAAGGCGTGTGGTGGGCGTGGCTTTGCCGTAGCCTATCTTTATGGGATTGCGGCCCACTATTTTGCCAGACATGCTCAGTTTGGCACGGTGGGCCATGTCAAGATTTTCAAATTTCAGAAATCCATACGTGCTGGTCTGTCCCCGCGTGGGTCTCTTGATGTCCACTTCTGTTATGACGCCGAAACGGTCAAAAGCTCTCCGTAGGTCGGTCTCTGTAACGGTTATGTCCAAATTACCAAGAAACAACGTCCTGTTTGCCCTTTGGTCATCTTCTGGAGAAATAAAATCCTCCTCACGAAAAGCCGCTCTCTCCGCTATGAAGGCTGGCCGTGCCCTGGCCTCGAAGAGGGCAAACTCCCTCTCTCGCTCAAGGTCTCTGGCCAGGACAGGGGGTGGTGGAGGAGGAGGAAGTCTACCTAAAGCCAGCTGTTGGAGCCTGTAGTCTCTATATCCAAGCCCAGTGGGTGAGAGAGGCCTCTGTGTATGCAAGTGTCTATGGCCTGGGGCTGCACCATATGGGTCTCTCTCGACGGGAGAGCGACTTCTCCTCCTGTTAATATACACCGCTTCAATTTTCAGCGGCCGGTCGTACAGCACCAGTCGTCCTCTGGCATGCTTAGCAGCCCGGGCGTCCTCGGGCTTTCTGAAGTTCACAAACGCAATCCGTTCGTCGTTGCTGCGGCTTATTTTGACACTCACGTCACCAAATTTTTTGAATTCGTGAAAAAGCCCGTCTTCAATGTCCTCGTCACTCAACTGGGTGCCCAGCTCGCTGATTTTGAGAGTTTTGTACTCACTTTCTGCGGTTGGCAACGGAGCCCTTGGCTCTAGCCGTGAGTTAGTCCTCGGTGCTGCTAAATCCAGTGTCATGTTGAGGCTGTGGCTCTTACCGAGGGAGCTGGCCGCGACAGCCTGGTAGCTGTGGTTGTTACCAGCCCGACCATGTCCGTCGAAATCCCGTTCTCTTTTCTCGCCGAGCAAACTCCTTCGCGTGGAACCACCTTCACTTTTGACCGAGCTGTTTCCATTATTACTTCCACTGGAGATGGAGATAGCACCCATTTTCTTGCTGGCTGGGTGGCATCCTCCCCTGTCTCGGATGTCGTCCAAGGCCCGTGATCGTTTTTTAATCGGCGATCGTTCTTTACCTTTCATTTCACCCCACTCGGACCGTAACCCTTACAACAATCGACGTTTTGTTGATAATATTTTGCAGATTATTTGATTAATTATTGGGAAATAACTAGAAATGTATTCAGTGACCCTGCGGCAAAATAACAACATTCGCCATTTTGTCCAGAATAGCACTAACCCCGCCCCCTCTATCGGATTGGCTTGGACGGGAATGTGGGCGGTCTACTTTGCATTGAACGTCAATCATGCAGTTGTTGTGACCACTTCCATTCAATGATATTTCCACATCATAAATGCAATGACTAAAATAAAATACAATTGATTTAACAAGACACAGAAACAAGCAAAAAGCACAATTGTTGTAAGAAATATAAGTAAGTACAATTTACGAGTTGCAACCCACAAGGTGGCAGTATTTAACCAAATCGAAATTTGTTTTATCGTTTATAAAGTTGCTCTATTTTATTAAAATGTCCCTATCGACACTTTATGAGCGTCATTTTATTCTTCATAAATGCCTCGACAAATTTAATTTGTAAAGCAGACCAAAATTGTTTTTGGAGCAAAAATTCGATTTTAGACACAGACACTGTTCTTTTATGTACCCTATATTTTAATATTGTTTCATAGCATAATTTACCCCTGATAAAGAAACCAATCTTGTCATATACCAAAGTGCATAATTCTTAATGAGTTTTCTCCACAAAGGGAGAGGTCTATAAATGCAAACATCACATTCATACCAGAACAGTTGTCAATAGTCGTAAAATTGTAGGCCTTCATGTCTGATTCGGGTTCATGTGAGTAGGCTTATGTCTAACAGCATTCACTATTGTTAATGGTATTAAGAACTTGACATACTGCTTAATGTCTGGTCCAGTTTGGATCGAAACACACTTCCAAATTTGTATTGTCTTCTCAGTCCAGTAAAGCAGGCATGTAGGCAGAGTGTGTATGGGTGCATGAGAGAGACCCTGTGTGTGTGTGTGTGTGTGTGTGTGTGTGTGTGTGTGTGTGTGTGTGTGTGTGTGTGTGTGTGTGTGTGTGT
>JAOPUD010000001.1:7383298-7399079 GCA_027122715.1 Trisopterus minutus
CGGACAGCATACTAGTGTACTCGTCATCTCTAAAAGTTCACATAATTTCTCATAATATAAATAGGTAAAAAAATATTTTTGTCCTGTGCGTAATGGTCAAGATGCGCATTTCGATTAAAACTCACCTTTCTTCTTTTATACCAGTTGGACGATTACATTTTCATTTAATTTACTTACTTCCATGTCCAAAGTCGTGTTTAGGGATACACAGTTGAACATCGTGTAATTTATTTTAAACAGGGTGACATGGAGATACGCATGTTTCAATCGTCCCCGCTGTGACTCCTGACACTTAAACCTTTTTTGACTCTAAACTTCAAAACTCTGACATTGCACACTTTAGGACATGTTTAAGTACTAATTCACCTGTTGTATAGTCATATTATTATGGCATGAAACAAAACACACAACTGTTTATTACAAAAAAAATACCGGACGAAAGATTTTACTTAGGGCGCTCAAAAACAGGTTCGCGGGATAAAAATCGAACGGAATGACGTCATTACGTGAGATTTCCCGGGGTTGGTCAGTCTTGCGTGCTGAACGTAGTGACGAAATTTGACGTGTCAGACTTGCGTGGTTTTCGAGAAAATCGCTGTGTTTCATTCGTCCCGTGTTTCAATCGACCCGGCTCTCCCCTATCATCATCTTTCCATACATTGTGTTACTGTATTGAGAGATGGGCAGTAATGCAGACAGCTCATTGTTGGCTTCCGCTTACTGGTCTTCTGCTTGCAAGTCCAACTGTCCCGCCTCCACTTTCCCTGTCATACCTCTACCGCCACAACCGTCATGGTTGCTGAAGGGGGCCGTCATTGTGATACATTTGTAGGCATCCGCCTGAAGGGCCTGTCTTTTTTTGGTGGGCAATTTCTCAGCCCCTCCCTTGTGTTTTTGTCTTCTGCATTTTGCCACTCCTTTTTCTTTGCATACACGCCGTTTAATGGAGGCCCTGATCACAAAGGGGGAGAGGTTTCAAGATGTGATTGCGCCGATGTGCCGGCCCAGTGTCAAGGAGTCACAGTGATTCCCAGGCCCGCTTTGCTCGCAGAGATGATCATAGACCAGAGAATTAAACCACATTAAGTGATGCTTTAGACAGCACGTAGCAGTAACCCTATATAAAGAGGGAGAGGGCAGCATGCCAGCTGTCCCTTTTTATACATTTTGAGTTGTATCATTCATATCATTGTATCTGTGGGCAGGATACCACATTTCAAAGGAAGGTTCTGCTAATTTGTTTGTAGAAAACAGGGAAACTCAAGGTACACACAGTAACATAAAGGTGCCAACTGGAACCAAAAACTGTTCTTCAGAGTGATGCCATAGAAGAACCATTTCTTGTTCGACAAAGAACCTTTCAGACCAAGGTTCTTTAACAAACCATTTCATTAAACGGTTCTTTAAAGAACCAAAGGACCATTTCTGGTCTTTGAAGAAAAAAAGGTTCTCTAAAGAACAGTTTTCAACAGGGTTCAGTATAACTGCTTCACCAGAATATCCAAAATATTGTTATGTTATTGTTACATTTATGTACTCTTTCATACGTATCTGTGCATGCAAACATATGATATAATATGCTTGACTTTGAAAGAATCTGGTCACAAATGGTAACAGGAGTGATACTACAGAACGTTTTCTCTTTCCATGCATTGTGTAAAAAACGGATTGTATGATCTGCAAGTACAAATCATGGCCATGTCAATCTTTACGATGATAAAGGGTCCACCACAGACCCAAGCACTGTCATCTCCATGTCAGGGAGCGGTGACTCAAATTTCAGGGCCTGGAACTTCACTGTCTGAAGTGTCCAGGGTCATCCCTGCCCCCTCACCCTCCTCCGCCCTCCCGCCCTCCCATCTGTGTCTGGGAAAATGATGAAATTATGGCCCATTTGCCAAAGTGAATCAGGAGTTTGGTTGCACTGAGGAGGATCCGTCAAGTCTGCTTCAAATGTTTTGAGGGACGCTTGGAGACGTGGTGGGCAGATGTAATGAACATGGCAGAGGAGGGGCAATGGGGGGAGGCCAAGGAGTCCGTCTTCATAAAGTACGTGGAGCACATCATATCCCAGATAGCACACGTATGACTTGCTGATGTCGTCCTGAGAGTGTAGTGTTGCATTCTATTCATTACCTCTGACAAGCATTGGCCCAAAGGTGGACTTTAATTATATTTTGCCTCCTGAGACCATAATGTTGCATTTGATTTATAACGTCTGACAAGCATTGGCCCATAGGCAGATTTGAACGAACCCCCACGTTTAAAGGGGTACGCCAACATATCTATAAAAGGTGCTGGCCTGTCTCACCCAGATAAATATGATTAGTTTAATTCTCTCCAGAAGGAGAGAATCCTGTAGCATAGCTCCTGTTTACGTGAGGGGAATACTCTTTTAACTACTTTCCAAAGATTCTACCAGTTCTAACACAAGATTGGAGCTTGTCTACAAAAACACAGATAATCCAACACTTTTTTTTGGCGCGGCACTTACTATTAGGCTACCCATGACGCTCTGCTGAAAGGTGACACTCTGTAGACTAGCCAGACAGAAGCAGTGGATCACAGAATTTGGCACTGGCGCAAAGAACCGCGGAATGAGGGAGAAACCGCTAATGAGAAGGCAGCGGTTGTTGCACAGAGGGCAGCAGGACAGAGTGCTAGGGCATTCAGCCAACACAGTCCTTTGACCTTTCAAAACAAACCACAAGAGTGGGCCTAATGGATACAGAGTTCTGAAAGATTTCATCAGGTGGGTCATTTTAATGCTACCTCTGAGGAGAATCGAGTCAACACACTTATATACTGTTTGCGAGATGAGGCTGATGATGTTGTGCATGGGCCCTGTACATTATGAGGATGCTTTGGTAAGAGGTCTGGAATAAACCTTCACGTTCAGCCTTCACACATTCGCATTCGCATGTCTTTAAGATCATGACAGTAACATTTGTTTTCAGGTAAGCGGTCACTTGTTAGTCTCGCCTGATTAGCCTGGACAGATTTTCTTTTTCACACACCTATCTGGGAAATGACATACAAATCAGAACAAAGGTGGAGCTCAGAGTTAAAGCTCAGCCTTAACTAAGTTAACTCAATAATGTATTGAGCATGCTACTTTGCAGGGGAGGAATCAATGATCTGGATAGCCCAGACTTTCTTTCATCTTAATTCCATCCTCACAGGCGGCACCAGTCTTTGAGACCTGCACAGGTTGCTCCATTTACTCTCTATGCTAACCTAATTTATTAACAGTATAGTATTATATATGTTGACTTCGTATGTATCTGTATTATATGTTGTTTTTTGTTTGTTAATTTTAGCAGTGTAGTCAGCAGTGTATTATTGTTCATATTTTGTTTGATAGATAAGATTTGTATTTAAATTAAAAGCTGTCAATTTAGTTCCCGTATTGCTTTTACTATTTTTTGGTTTTGTCATCCCTCATCGTCCCTTTTCTTAAGTACTTTTTGATACCCTTATGTGGATAGTCTTTACTCTGGTTCTGTGGACAGACCGCCTGCTCAATAAATTAACAGTTTTACCATCTTCAATTATTTTATTTCCCACTGCCCTACACCTTCTGGCATTCAGACACTTGGGGATCTGAATGCCAGTGTTGGTTGGTTGGTTAGGGGTGAGTTTGGGGGGATTTCTCCATGGAAACTGTTCAATATCGCCATGACAACCTTCAACAGCGGGTGAACACAAAAACAATAAAAATGGGAAATGGGTGAAAGGAAGTAATCATGGAATGATGGGTTCTCGCACTCTTTCTCTCTCTATCTCATTTTTCTTCTCTCAAACACTCTCACTTGTTCAATTTCCTTCTCTCTCCATCCCGCTCACACTCTCAGCCCCCTCTTTCTTTCTCTCACCCCCCCCCTCTCTCCCTCACTTTCTCACTTGCCTTCTCTCAGTGTCCTTGCCCTGACATGCAGCACAGACATAGCTCAGACCCTATCTCGATTTATGTAGCATATTATCTGATCGATCCCTGATGCTGAATCTACCTGTTGGCAGTAATGGGTGTAACTACTAGTACACGTGTGGAAAACGGGCAGATTCTACGATGAAGTGCTGCATCTTGTTTTGATTGTGTCATTACAATAGGGGAGGTATCAACCATGCCAGGCCTTCCAGCCAGCCAATTATGTCCAGTGTGACTTGTGCAAGATACACAATATATCCTCACTGGAATTAGCTAACCTATTGGGATCACATACATGGCAGTGTGACTGCTAAGTAACGCACAACCGAGGCCTCGATGTTTTGCTAGGTATTTTCCAATCTGTGAATTTGCATCACAGGACAACAATTAAGGGAATATAATTGCTCGCTTGTCAGCTACTTCCCACATTATAAAGGCAGAAGCTACATTTGTTGTCGTCACTGTGAATGTCGCAGTGCAGAGCGGATGAATAATAAAACATGCAATGTTGTGAATATGTCCCACTTGTGTTATTAAGCAAAATGTGTTATTTCTCTCGACAACTCCACATGATTTAAATGTGTTACAACAACTACACTGAGTCCCGAGACCCAGTCAATTTAGCCAAATAGCTCACATTCAGCATAAGTCTGTGTTGTTGTTGTAGAAGCGTGCTCGCTTCCATATGCATGCGTCTTGGTCTCGTTTTGTTTATGACTCACTCGCTCATGTCACTCCTCCTGTTAGTCCTCCGCCCCTCCCCACCTCCCCACCTCCCCTTCTCCCTGACACCGCGGAGCACCACTGTGCCCTTCTCATCACTCTACATGAAAACACTCCCCACGGGCAACAGCATTAATGATGATCACGCCCAGTGCACAGTTATGTGTTTGTGTGCGTGAGTGAGTGAGCGAGTGAGTGAGTGAGTGAGTGAGTGTCTGTGTGTGCGCGTACTTGACACGTCTTCACCAGAGTTGACTCGCAGGTGTGTTATGGTTGCGAACGAATGCGCTCCGACGGAGTGTTGGGAAGCGACAAAGTGTTTCTGCGTGCTTTGTGTGAGGGGGAAGGTGAGGTGGTTGTGAATAAGGGGGAGGTGTTTGTGAGGAAGGAGGAAGGGGGAAGGTGGATGGCGGGTGGATGGGAGGGTGTGTGCAGCTGAACAGTAATTAGTGTTGCCTGTCATTCCAGAATCTCCAGAGATGAGTTTACCGCTTCCATCTGTACGTCTCTGGTACATAATCCAAGGGCCATGTCGCGGGAGCCGCGGCTATGATGTCCCTTCTATTACACTCGGTTTGGCTATACTTCATCCTCACTATAAATAGAGGTGATTAACGACACACTGATGGCGTAGCCTAGTGTGCAGGAAGTTGAAAAATGTGAAATGTTGAATTATTTAATCGAAATGTCAAACGAGCGAGATTCCACAAAAAGACTACGTGGCGAGGTGTGCAGCATCCATATGGAGAATTATTCTTTTATTTTTGTACTCCTGCATAGAAACACATGCCTAAATGTAACAAGATACTGGGAAAAAAGGCAACTGCTCGATAGGTGTTAACACACGACATTAGAAAGCAAAGATGTAACGAGTCATACCCCCATACCAACCCAACCATAGCATGGAAACAAACGGCATGGTTCCCTTTAGAAATTAGAAGATTAAGAAAAAAAGATCTAGATAGCCTTTTCCTTTCTGTTTCTTGAAGTAATGCAAATGTATGCATTTTGAACGTTCAATTGCTTTATCATTTAATATACGTATGCATTGCTACATATAATTGCTTCTACATAAATACAGACTTTTGGGTCAGCACAACAATTGGCCTTAAAAGTAATCGAGGTACAATGACATTTTCTTTATTATACATAAGGCAACTATGGTAGACCATGAGAAATATATAAGTCACCAGTACTCCTCTGATTCCCATTCTTGAAAAAAACATTTGAAATGTTTTACACTGATCTAACACATGTGAAGGTGTCAGGGAACATATCAAATTACATTACTACACACATTTAAGCTGCATTTCTCCACATTAGGCACGACTGAACCCAATGGACCAGTCACAGAATATCCCATACTGCACTGTTGATGTTTCATGAAAATCTACAATGATATTCCATAGAGCCTATTGTACATTTGGTCCTTCTCTCAACCAGCACTGACGCGTCAATGGTAGACACACGTTATATAACTGACAACAGCATTCCATAGATGTTCCCATATATTAATTTTTTTAAACTGTTCTGTTCTTTTACAAGACTACGTTGACACAGGTATCGCCTGAGCACATCCGTGCAGACGGCTTTCTCCTGACAAATGTCTGAACTTGGTCGCAGTGGCCTGCGTCGAGGTGTGATCGCTGGCATGGCAGGAGACCAACACACACACGGCCTGTTGTGTTTATCATGACCTATGAGCTGCTTGAGTTTGAACACCAATCTCAGGCCTGACTTCGAGATCACAGAACTATTGATGCTTATGTTCAGTCTCAACTCTAAAAGCGTAACGATCTATATATATATATGTATTTTTGACACTGTATGACACATTTATGGAGCCAGCTAGCTTGAAGAAAAGTTCAAAAACGAACTTGATGTAATCATAACGGCACACTATTTTGTAAACTAGTGCCTGGTTTTTGGATGTATGAAGGCAATGTGATCCCAATCAAAAACACACTGAATAGAAACCTATAACCACTAAAAACAGACTAACATTACTCTGGATCAGCTTCGACACATCCATAAACTATGCACATTTGAGCTTTAATGGTTTGCAATGTATTATACAATGTTAGACATGCAAAACATGCTTTAATTTAATAAACTTTAAAACATAAGAAATGAGTGATACGAGTGAAGTAGTGATGGCGTGTCCAGTAAGCACATGTTCCTCTACCATGTGGTTTTATGTCTGGGTAGTTCATGGGAGAAGAAAGCACAAAACCCCGTCACACACACAGTTCATCCATTGATTTCCCAAAGGGTCCTTGGTGCATCAACAGATCGCGGTTGTCCTTTCTTGATCCGGATCAGGTGAGAGTCGTGACCTCGGGCTGGGCATAGTTTCCTGTTGCAGCCAGGATGTCTTTACAGCTCTCTTGATGTGGAGGGGAAACACACGGCACAGAGAATACAACTCAGTGATACGACACAATAGATGACAAGCAACAAAACCTCATCGCTGCTAGGCATAGGTCGGTCAAGCATATTGGAAAGAAGGCAGATTAGATCTACAGTGGCCCTGACAAAAGTGGTTTGGATTTTGATTGTGCATGAGGCTAATGGTTATCTATTAGAGACTATTGTCCTATGGTGCAGTAGGGTATGATGTAAGGCCGTACTGGTAGGGCGGTATCAAGCAGCTGGTATTGGTGTGGAGGGATCAACAAAAACAAAACAATGTTCAATGATTTAGCCCAGAAAGGCCAGGATTTAACGGAATACAAATGCATGGATACACTGGGCCAAACAAAGCAGCGGCATTACCCCTGCCAACCATCGCCCCACTTGAACTATGACCCTGCTCCATACATGATAATTAAGGGGGGATAAATATATAATCATTTTACTCACCATACCCCAACATAGCTATTGATCCAATAATTACTTCACCAGAGAATTTTTTATTCAATTATACATTTGCATTAAATAAATGACCAAACAAATATTCCGAAGCATCTTAAGTAAACAGGACCCCTTCCGGATCCCCTCTCCTTTCAGCCCCACTTGGTACAGCCCGTTGCGGTCTGATCACTCGCACCTGTGCATTAACCTCAAAGGAATAAGACTCAAAAAGGGTGGCAAGATAATAAACAAGTGAAGAGAAGGGGTAGTATAATAATCCATTAAAGTAAAGAAAATGCTGATTTACTACATAAATAGAAATGTCTGATGCACATATAGAGATGTAGCATCCTCACATATGGGAGCATGGAACCCCAGCCGTGCTCATCCACCTAGGCCCTGTTGATCAATGGGCATGTCCTTAGATGTTGGCCATTATGCACTCTACATGAACCATCGGATGTGTTGTACACATCAACACACTGAGCACACCGTTCAAAGCGGGGGCGTTGCTGGCTGGGTGGGGTTGTTTGTGTTGGTGGTTGCTAACAGGTAACAGGCTCCCTTGCCTAATGTATGTAAGCTCTACCGTTTCAACTTCCCCTCTACTTTGCTGCTACTCTGCTGTCAGGCAAGCATTTCCTGTAACTGATAACCATTTAAGTATTCTCAGAGCTGCCTGTATACATCTGTCTTATCCCCTATTTCCTGCAAAGTGTGCTGCTAGTGTATTAGCTATACCCTACATCCTGTGCAATCCAAGAATTAGCTCTGCCCCATCCCCTACGGGCCCGGGTTCTGACAGGCATTCATAATCCCTTTGAACATGTCCAGTTTTTAAAACAGCTGTAAAGACTGAAGGCCTACAGGGTTCTGCATGGTAAACGGAATAATGAAAGAGAGATGGATGCATTACAGAAAGTTTGATGATAGTTTTTATATTTTTGCAAACACAGATGCACCCATACACAAGGGAGCTTACTTATAATACTATACACAGAGATCATTGTTATTGTCATCCATTCTCACATTGTTTTATATTTTCATATACAGATTCAAATACATAAATCTAATTATAGGCTTCGTACAAGCTCTTATATTCTCAGTTGAGGTTCTCCATTGCAAACGGTTGTTCTTTGTCAGGTTCAGCCCTTCAGTTAATCAATAGCCTTTTGGTGAATTACATGGCTTTTACCAACTCCACCCATCACCAGCCGTCCAATCAAAACACAGTCAGCTTCCCACCCCACCTGTCTGCTGACGGAGTCTTGTGTGTCTTCGTGTGAAGGCCTACCATTAAGATGCAGCAATTACAACGCACCGCATTGGTAGTGTGATGGCTTTTAAGGGAGTTGTAATACTGAATAATTTTTTAATGACGTAGGAAAGAACAAATGCAGGAATAATACTAATGCGCTAGGCATTAGTATTTTGTGTGTGGATGGATTCTCTGGCACTATATTCAATTTGCCATGTCGGCCGTCAACATCCACCGCTGACAAGACGGAGCTCAACACATCCACAAACACTACGCACACAACACGCACACAACACGCACAGCACGCCTGCTGTGTTCGGAGCAGAGTGGAACATTCACAGCTTGGTTGGCAGATGAAGGAAAAGAAAGGGAAAAAAAAAGAGATTTGGCCCCTTTACAGTCATAATCGCTATCTTTCTTGTACGCTATGACCTATAGATTTACATTTACAGACAATAAGTAAATACAATTAAAAATCTATGAAGCTACATCATCACTTGACCCTTGGCTACTTGATTTGACGATGACATCATTTTGGACGATGACATCATTTTGCTTGCACCGTAGTCGTTGGAAAGGGCCGGGGAGGATTGCAACCTCAACCCTCGATGCCACTCATTTCTACACACTGCAGCTTGAACTATTATTAAGCAACCAAAAAGGCCTCAGTAAATAAATATTTTGTTAAGGATAACGGCATAGAGTCAGGCCTTCGCCGTTGCTGTGGATAGGCTGTATGTAATAGTTTTGCACTTTTAGTAGCTGGCAGGTATGCAGAGTTCCCCACAGGTTCGCCAAGTTTTACAGAGTATTGATGGTACACTACCAGAGCACTGATGGTACACTACCAGAGCACTGATGGTACACACCGTTGGTACACTACCAGAGCAACGATGGTACACTAACACAACACCGTTGGTACACTAACACAACACCGATGGTACACTACCAGAGCACTGATGGTACACTACCAGAGCACCGATGCTACACTACCAGAGCACCGATGCTACACTACCAGAGCACCGATGCTACACTACCAGAGCACCGGTGATACACTAAAATGAACGCTCCCATTATTTCCGACGGACTAGCCCACACCGCGCCTTAATGCGCGCCAGCGCGCCGCCCCGCTAAGCTTCACACCACTGTTCCATTCCCGATAATACAATAAATACACACAATAACAATTAGCCTTAATAGGTGACTACACTATATACATAACTAAAGGCGTGATACATATGGAAATTGTTGATGCAGTAGATGAATAAAACAACTAATATAACGTTATGATAGCCTACCAACTATGTTGGTTGATATGTAGCTTTAAAAACATTATTGCACTGCTGAGATTATACGTTTTTTAAGTAATTAATCAAAAATAAATGTAAAATAAATAAACTTCAATATGCAATTCTCCCATGGCGTTTCGTCACTTGTTGTGGACGTCTGAAAGGTGACTTCCTGTTTATACGCTGCAGCGCGAGTGGCGCGACGCTTCCTATTGGTGCAAGGGGCGGTGTTCGACGAGCGGAAAACTGCGCTTCGCCGGCGGTGTGAGGCCGGCTTTACACAACACCGCTGGTACACACCGGTGCGGTTACCCATTTGATTGCTTTTAACAACCAACAACGTGCGTTGTGACTCACCAGTCCGGATGGTGGGTTCTCCTGGGCAGGAGAAGTCCCCGGAGGTGAGCAGGAAGCAGGTCGCCTCCTTCTTGCTGGGCTTGTCACGTGTGCGGGAGCAGCGCAGCGACCACCTCTCGCTGGGGGACAGCGGCTGGGTCAGGCTGCAGCCCTCCTCCTCTGACAGGGCCACGTTGGCGTCCCCGTTCTGCTTGGAGTCTGGCCGGATCAACAACATAGGCGCTCGCTCGCGTAAATGTCAAAGCTTTTAGCAAGCAGCCCTCGGCGGATCCGCAGGAAAGGGTAGATTGCATAACTTAAGGAATGTGTATTGCTGGGATGACAATCCAAAGTTACATCCACATCCACATACTGGAGTGACTGGATGGGGATTTTAACATGTGACCGAGGATGGTGCGCTGCCGTGGTGGCAATACTGTATGCCGTGATTAGAATAATAGGGATTAATTATCCAGTCATATCAATTAACCTTCCCTCCAACACACTCACACACACACACACACCATGGCATAGCTTGTTATGTTGAAATTAGAAATAGAGGTTCACCCTCCCATCCCGTTTGAGTTGATTGTATTTGATTAACATCTGTCTGGTTGGTGTACAGGTGTTACAGGTCTACGTGAGAAAAGGGTAAAGGCGCGAGACACACTATATTCAGCCCATGTGCTTGAATATAGAGATACTCAGTTGGGACCATATAAGTGGATAGCAGAGGCATAAAACTGATGTTGACTTTTAACTTTGATGAATCACCCTTTTGTCTGATCTATGGGTAATTATGTGATTATTATTGCTCAAGCACAAATTGATGATTTTGGCTGCTAGTGAATAAGCATCTAGACATATCGACCATGAATAATGATAAAACATATGAAGCTTAACCTCATCCACTAAATACTATTGGGAGACAAGCTGGCAGTATGTGCCAGCCACCACACACAATAAGAGAACTTAAATCATCACGTCGGCTGGGGAACAAGGGTGTTCAAGGGTGTGCTCATGCTCTAACCTGAGCGATTCCTGGCGACTCTCTCGTCCGAGGCCAGGGGACAGGTGTCGCTCTGGGTGCTGTCTCTGTGGGAGATGCTCTCCGACTTCCCCAGGGACACCGAGTCCGTGGTGGCCTCCGGGTTGGGGTTGTGCTTCTTCTTCTTCTTGGGCAGCTTCTGCTTGGCCATGGCCAGCGAGTAATACATCCCAAAGTTGTTGACGATGACCGGCACGGGCATGGCGATGGTCAGCACCCCGGCCAGCGCGCACAACGCCCCCACGATCATGCCCAGCCAGGTCTTGGGGTACATGTCGCCGTAGCCCAGCGTGGTCATGGTGACCACCGCCCACCAGAAGCTGATGGGGATGTTCTTGAAGTGCGTGTGGTTGTGGCCCGTGGGGTCGTCGGGGCTGGCGCCGATGCGCTCGGCATAGTAGATCATGGTTGCAAAGATGAGCACCCCCAGCGCCAGGAAGATGATGAGCAGCAGGAACTCGTTGACGCTGGCCCGCAGCGTGTGGCCCAGCACGCGCAGACCCACAAAGTGCCGTGTCAGCTTGAAGATGCGGAGGATGCGGACGAAGCGCACCACGCGCAGGAAGCCCAGTACGTCGGTGGCCGGCTTGGAAGACAGGAACTTCAGGCCCATCTCCAGGTAGAAGGGCAGGATGGCCACAAAGTCGATGATGTTGAGCAGGTTCTTGATGAACAGCACCTTGTCCGGGCAGCAGACGATTCGCACCAGGAACTCGAAGGTGAACCACACCACGCAGATGCCCTCCACCACCAACAGGATGGGCTTGGTCACGACCTCCCACGTCTTCTGCTCCCTCGTGACGTTCCCCACGACCACCAGCTCGGTCCGGTTTTGTATGTCGAAGAAGGCTTGGTGGGTCTCCAGGCAGAAGGTGGTGATTGACACCAGGATGAAAAACAGCGAGGCAAATGCGACCCCCTGAAAGGAAGAGGAAGGACAAGTTAATGGGAGCAGATATAACATGCATAGCCATGTGCCGCTGTCAGATGGTGTTTTAGCTGTCAGGAGAACAATCCTCCCTTCTGACTGGCCAAAAGCTGTGGAACAAAAGCTGTGACTTCAAGATTAGCGATTATGTCTGTGAGAAAGCTCAACAAGAATCCTTGAGAAAATAGCCCCCATTTCAAATCAATCACAGCTATGCACACACTCACAGAGTCACGCTGTGAGACTAATGGGATTCCATTAAGTCCAGCCATCGTCTAACCTGCCACTCACTGACAGCAGAGAGCTGCCTACATGGATACAGCTGTGGGCACTGACATATGCTTTGTTTTAGTGGCAAAAAAATAAGAAATTTCAAATGAATGACCAAAGCAGCTATATATGATAGCTTCCTAGTCAGAAAAGAGATGATAGTACTTAATTATGGACGTATCCCCTGAATCTTTCGCCTGGGAGTTATAAATCATTTTCTTAATTTTATTTTATACATTCAGATAAATAGAAATACCATTAACTCTCAATCAGACACTGCCTTTTTGCCACCAATAGGAGCATACAGCCTAATTCAAACCAACAATAACACAGCTTGGACCTGATTTACTCCAATATGCAGCAGGGAATCAGGGTCGCATACTAACACCATTAAATTCCTGAATGTTCACCAGGGTCGTCCAGGGTTGCGATATCACAATGAATTGGACACAATGGAAACCCTCCCCAGGCTTTATAATTGGAATCTGCATTTTCCATCTAATAACATTAGTGAAGTTGTAAAGTTGCTTGTGAAGTTGTACGGAAATAACCGGATCCGACACAAACGCCACCGCATTCTGTGTTTGTGTTGACATTTATTCTGTGCAAACTAAAACACAGTCTGTCATTAATGTTCACAATAGTCTGAACCTTAATGCCACATCATGCCCTCTCGTCTTCCAGCTGGTTAAATATGTACCTGTGCCATGGGTGCACTTAGCATCCAGGTTCCTCCGTCATGCTGCACACAAATCAATCAGCCCTATACTGTTTGGGTCTACGGTATTGTATGAAAAACTAATAAACCACGCATGCATGGCTTCAATGCCCATTCGGCCGGACACATTGCAGGACAGCTTATCCTCCCTACAATGGTAGCGAGTGAGATGTATTCTCTGTGCAATGACAAGTAATTTAATTCTTTATTCTTCATATCCATCCATTACATGCTATATTGATAACCCGGGTCTCTCGTGCATTCATATCTTTGGATGTCACCTGCTTTCACAACATATGTCATTCAATGGAGTTAATTCATTCATTCATTCAATAGGGATTTAATAAAGGGCTGCCTCTATTAAAGTATGGATTTTAGTAAGTCATATTTGACATTAAGTGTTTTCTTGACGTCGACAAAACCACAACTATACGACGTGGCAATTGAAACATCCATTGTCAGGCAAGATGACATATTGCGGCTGAGTGACGGTATCTGCACTTAACTAGGGTTGGACGATATCCTTTTATTAAAACCGTTTAAACCTCTTCCTGGCACAATAGACTTTACAGTTCAATCGGGACAAAAACCCCATTTTGTATAATAAAGCAGGAGCGCATCTTATAAAGTCTGTTTCCAATGTGCCATGAGCTGCTACACACTCTTCTCTTCTGCTACGTTGCCAACTTTGGAACAGTAAGAGACTCGCAGCCTATTTCATGTATTTTGCTGATTTAGTTTGAGACATAATTTGACCTTACTCACCTTTGACCGTTCACCTTACCTGTTTTTTAAGGTCATGGAGTAAGAAAGAAAAACGACCACCACTTTATAGTTCCCTTTCATAATTGTTCATATAGCTCCGTGCAGATATCAACCATAAAGCCATAAAGCCATAAGGGTAGGGTAAATTCTGGGGAAACTGAGAACGGTGAATTTTATCTAGCATTCGATCTATAAAGTCAACAAATCAAATTCAATGTATGCCAGAGGTAATTAATTCTGCCTATATTCTCTGACACAACATGAGACACATGCAACATGTATCCAGCATGTGTGGCTGAGGTTTTCCAACCTCGATCTTGTTCTATTCTGTATCAATAACAGAATTGTATGGTTAGGAAATAACCTTTAGTTTAAAAATAGCACTATAGCCCGTTTTAGTAGAACCAGTACTTACACTATCAGAAACAGTATTTTCATCTGTATTTCCTATGAGTTGCATTGATGTGTGGCAGAAGGGCAGTGTGTGTGTGTGTGCGGCGCTACGTTTCCACTCCCTGCAGGCAAGGTGGGCATGCCAACCCTTTATATTTTAACATATGTACGCTTGCTTTCAGGAGGGAAGGAGAGGCACGGCAAGTTACTCCATAAACAGAGTGCAAGTAGTCTGAAGTGAAGCGCTCTGCCTCCTGCCATCGAGTGGAAGAGATCAATAAAAAGTGTTTGCCACTCAGCGCTATGATGACTGCGTTTGTGCCTCGCTATAATCCATAGTACTCCAGGTCCAGATGTATAATAACCGGCCAATTTCAATTCTAGTCGGCAAATGGCCGGTAAATGCGAGCTAACATATAACCTGGCTTCTCTGGAGAGACACATTTAGAGATGGAATTGATAAGGATGTTGTATATTCTTGATAATAATATACAACCCTACCCTCAACCACTGCAAGTGTTTGTGGCTCCATCCGGGGTGTTTCCAGTACAGCATAGATAGCTACTGCCCATTATATTAAGAGCTCCTGTACCCAGTGGGCCTATGAAGACAGAGTACGAGACTCCTGGACCCTGGCCCCATCCTTACAAGAGTCCCCCCCCCACGTTGCATGGCTACGGTTGCCCTGATCATCACAAAACCCACTGTGTGCCCACATGGGAACTGTTGCCCTGTGTGTAGGCTAATTAAGTTTGACTATGCAGCAGAGATACAGAGTAGCCACATGCTGCCAAACAATTGGCACAGGCGGTGACCAATTTACAACGTTTACTGTGTGCATTGGTGGGTTATAGCTATAGACGAGAACCGTTGAAATTGAATGCGCAATGCAGTCATGTTTTTCAAATCCAAGTTGCATTCTATTCTGAGAATTAAAAAGAAAAGGTCATGAATTTAGATGTTTCAAGATATAGCTAGGATACATGCAAATCACTACAGTGAATATGCAGTTACAACACCCATCCTGCACTTCAAATGAAAAGGACATTTATAGACAAATAAATAAAAAGTCAAATTTACATGCAGGCTTCAATAGGTTTTGAATGTAGATTGTATTAATTTATATTGATACCAATACAAATACTAGAAGTTTTTTTTTATATTCAAAAGGTATTTTTAGGCAAAAAACAAATGTACAAATGCGCACACACACACACACACACACACACACACACACACACACACACACACACACACACACACACACACACA
>JAOPUD010000001.1:7399165-7418384 GCA_027122715.1 Trisopterus minutus
ACACACACACACACACACACACACACACACACACACACACACACACACACACACACACACACACACACACACATTTTCATTATGTTCAACTGATCCACAATTTCCTACCCTGGAGCTCCTCAGACAACGAAGACGGACATGCAGCTGGGGCTGGATAATGAGGGCGGTCCAGGCAGACAAACAAGTATTTTGAGGAGTGAATCATATGAACACCACACGTGTCTAGCGGCACCGGCACTTAGTGCTAACCCTGTAGGACAGCTCATCACAACAGGCCCCTGACATGCTCCATCAGACGACACACGCTCTACACCAGCATTTCTGCTTTCTCCCTTCACATCCTTTCCTTCCTGTCCTCCTGTGAGCTGCCCTGTTGCAACAGGTAGTAGAATAACCACACTAAAAAGGAACAGGAGATGTGGGTCTTTTTTCCAAGCCATGATTTGGTTGATCAGAAAATACCTGAAAACGCAGGTACATCAAGTCAAGTGATACTTTCTTTGGACTCATGATCCGCCTCTATTTGAGGTGAATACAGCAACTCGGATTTCCCGTGAACAGATCTACATGGTACAGCACACGCCTCAACACAAGACCAAGCCAAGCCAACTGCTATGGCAGTAAAGAAAGAAAATTAATGTTCATTGTCATTATTCAGATTTATAGATGGCATGAGAGAGATGGAGAGTGAAGACCCATTTCTGACTGAATGTAGTATGTCCACATTTTTTATGCAGGTTGACATATGAATATATTACCCACAAAGACCACATGCTATTCTACAGTAGTTAAAAGGGCTATAAATACCATTTGAGTTGGGAAATTAATATTTAATCTTCATCCAAAGTACTCAATATGATTCTATTCCATAACCCCTGCATATGCGATGCGACTGTTATTTTACCGTTAGTACTGAAGCAATACATCTTGAAGATTTAGTGCCACTAAACCAGACTTCTGTGTGCACAATGAATGTTGACTAAAGGTTCGGATGACATGCTTGCATTCTGTCAAATGCATCAATGCATGTCATATTCATACCGTAAACGCTACTGTAGGAAATGCCTGAGCAGCCCAATAAAAAGGAGGTTCCCCAAACTACAACTGTACCCGTCAGTGTGAGTGTGCCTGTGTTTGTGTGAGTGGGTCCCAGGGGTATTTTGTGTATCTTCATGCCAAACGGTTTACACCAGATCTAAACAAACGGGCATATCTGCAAACTATCCTCTGCAAAGGCACTCCTGAGAGAAAGGGGGAAGCCAACCAAAACCAGAGCCAAACTAAACTAAATTACACTTATGTTTGTAAACTGCTATTAAGATATATTCGTGGCGTCTGAAACCTTAACCCCAATGCCTAATAAAAATCTGTCTAATCGCTTGGGGTTCACATCTTCCAGTTTTCTTACTGAATGGCTGAATGTGTTCCCTGTATGTGACGGCAGCATGGGTCGCCCCGTCTGTGGCCTTGTGTGTCTACGTGTCTCTCTGACATTAGCCCCGGGGACCCTGAACCGTCTGTGTACTTATTTCTAGACACCAGGGGTAACTGTTACATCAGATTAACTGTTTAGTTATGGAACAATCAAATGCCCCCACCGTATTGTCACAATACTGAAACACCACCACGGTCACATCCAGGGAGTTCTCCAATTCTTCTCATATATATGATGCGAGACTGCTAAGCAACTCAATAAACTTTAAGAAAATAAGCCGCTATGCAAGCCTGAAGGAGGCATTTTAAAGGTGTGGGAGAAGGCTTCAAGATCATCTTCTGCATATACTCCCCCTTTCGGGTATCGCTTAGCTATTGCAGCAGGTCCTGCAAGAGAAGATAATGACAAGCAAAATCTCATCAAAATGTCAAAATATTTACTTTCTTGGCTATAATTTGTAACTTTTTTAAGAGTTAATTTGATATTATTTTTAACATGTATTGTGACCTGCCAGTTAAAATTTGAATTCCAAATATTAAGACACAATAAAAAACAAAGACAGCAAGGTGGTACAATCGCATCAATGATTAACTGCCAGCGCATGCCCACTAATCTAACATTACAGGATACATACAAGAGATACAAACAGTGGATCGTGCTTTAATGCCTGCAGAAGGTCAGCGGGTGCCCCAGCAGTCTGTACCAACCACAGTTCCCCCAGACTCCCTAGAGGGGACATGTGTCAGGGGCCAACCAGCTATTGAGAAGGCGTGCAAAGATGGCAGGACCAAGACCAGGCAGCTGGAGAGCTATGGCCAGAGAACAGCAGCAGCTGAGCAGCTGTCCGATCACAGTCATCTCCTCCAGCTGTGGACCGTCCCCTGCAGCTGCTTCTTATAAAGACAGAGCGGTTCCCCACACAGAGTGGAACAAGTCACCAGTTCCATGAACTATTAAAGTAAAAGTATTTAGTTCCATACACGCCATGTCGGTGTGTGTGTGTGTGTGTGTGTGTGTGTGTGTGCGAGTGCGTGTGCGTGTGCATGCGTGTGCGTGTCCAAGGGAGGGTTCTCCGACACCTATATTATAACGCCAAGGTGAGCGGATGTGTGGAGTTCCGTCTGTCATCACCATGGGGATAACAAAATCTAAATATCCTCACATTATTTAATACCAAAGACAATTGAAGAAACACAGCTGAAAACATACACTTTATCCGGTTATAGCAAATAAGAACGGTAGACGATCCAGTGTGGTAAAAAAAAGTTGATTTGTTTGCAAGATCCCAGCTCTGATTCAGAGTGCAAAAGTGCAATCCCATGGTCGATACAAGAGGCTTCTAGGTTCATCCTAAACGAAAGATAAAACAGCTTTATTGCTCGAGTGGAGTGGCTTGTTATGAATGTGAATTATGGGTGATAGGAGAGAGTTGTACATTTAATCAAGTCGCACTCTAATACATCTGATGTTCTCACAGCAAGAGGCACCCTTTTCTTCTCCGCAAGGATTGAAGGCTAAGGCACAACAAACAAACATAATTACCTAGGATTAGAACCCCTCCCCACCCTTTGTCTCACTCTCACTCACACACACACACACACACAAACACACACACACACACCATCCATAGTCCATAGTCTCACTCTCTAGAGATTGGTAGGTGACAACCAAGCACTGGGCCTAAAGACTTTCTATGTATAGAAACATGGCAGAGAGATTGGAGAGGGCTAGCAGACTGGAGAGATTCTCAGTCTTTTTCACAATGAGTCACCAAGAAATACAGATGGAGAGATGTTGGCACTAGTGTGCCATAGTGGTATTCTTTTTATGAAATAAATTGTGCCTTATTGCATGTTACCTCTTTTTGGAGTGTGTAAGACAGGCCATTGGCATAATCATTTAATCTCTTGTTCCGATGCAAGATATTATTTTTCACTAAACAGCATGGCATGTCTGGCTCTGCTCTCCAGTGGCAGTGTAAACAGTGAAGCGTTGTTCTGTTTACACAGCCTCTGTGCTATCGGTATCATTGCTTCTCTGGATGTGTGCACATATATTGGCTATTCTGAAAAACATGTTTAAAAAAGAGTAATAACTTGTGTGTGAGACAACCATTCACTTTGCATGTTTTTAAAAGTGGGAACATTGGTGTGACACAGGTGTGACACAGGTGTCACACCAATTCTGACATGCCAAACATAATGGATTTTGAGTTTCCAGATGGATTTGTTTATCTTCTTGTTTGCATGCAATGCAACACCAACGGTAATGCAGCTTGAGAAAAACAAGCATTACAATCTGAGCTTGGTGTTATCCATGTATTTGTCTATATTACTTGAATTCTGAAATAGGACTTTGAGATGTACACTATATCTGATTACATAGCAAGAGTTCCAACTTGTTTGAAAATTTGTGAATGAATCAAAGTGGTACAATACCATTGACCACGTGCGTGTTACACTCACTGATCTGAAAGCATTTCCAGAACTATGAGATTAAGGAAAACCACAGCCTTAGTAGTAGCTCCCCTTACACTGGAAGACACCAGTCTATGTTGATATTGTAGCGGATATAGCGTGTAAATGATGGACATCCGCTTTTAAGAATCACATTACGTGAGATGGATGGAGATAGACTTAAAGGCTCTTGGAAAATAAAAAGGCCATAAAGGTAACATGAGTCTCTGAAAATGGACTCTGCAGCCTTTAAGGGCGCACATATTGAGCACACATACATAGGTGAAGGAGAGGAGCGCGAGGTCAGGACATTAGAGTCCGATAGTCTACATATACCTCTGCCAACCATGACCACAATGCCATTATAATTCATATGCTTAGCACTTTCTAATGTCTGATGTATTTTTATAGCTGCAATCACTACAAGCTAATTAGGACCTAATTATATGCTCACTGAACATTGAGAGAGACCTACGTTTTACTGATAGACTTGAAAGTTATTTCAAGTTATTTCATTTTCCAGGCAACTGCTAATGTCATTCAATTGCCTAACTGTGCTTTCAGATTTACATGTTTAAACACTCTTTAATGGGCCACCAACACCTTTAAAACGTGCAATGTGTATGATTATTAATTTTAACGTTAAAACATGTTAAAGCATGTGCTACATTTTAAGGTATTATAAGGAACATTTCCGAATTCAAATATTTAAAAAAACTAGACCAATGTTATATATTCCGATAACAAACCTGAGTTTTGTTGTCAGTTTTTGTGTTCCACCAATGTACATATATATTGAAAGTCTGTTGAACCTGTATTCTATACATGGGCGTTACAACCACGTCAGAGCACCACTCACTTTTATCCATTGGGAACATTTTGAAATGTACAAAGCCCTGGAGGTGATAGACTCCCATGCCCATCCTATGCAGTCTTTAGAAGAAATCAAAATAATACCCTATAATTCCCTTACAAACCATTTATTCATCATTTATTACCTAGCCAAAAGCAGTTGTCGAATCAAATCCAATGCTAGGCATGGCAGTGACATCATTATTTAGAGTCCTCAAAAGTATTATAAAATGATCCTAAACCAATTGTGGCCACATAGAATAAGTATCATCGAGGGCACCAATTAGTATTTTGAGGCAACAAACAAAATAAATACATCGCCAACATCTCTGACCTCCGGGGCTCCGTAGAAACGTGAGACATCTCCGGATTCATTTTGTTTTATTTAGGCTATTGTTTAGGTTCAGGTAAGTTGTATTCTGCCTATTGTGTAGACATATTGAGAGAAGTGCTGCTGCCCGACGTCTCTTAAGTACACACCACTAGACACACAGGACCTGTGTGATCACGTCTTTAGTTCAACGTGTCCGATCACTCTAAATCCGAGCGTTAATGTCTGTTGAATATTCAATATAATTTTACTTTAAAAAACAAATATTCTCTCAGGAATTGGTCACCACACATTGTTGACGATATGCTGCCCCCTATTTGTTTGGAGTGGGGAGGACGTCCTTTATTCCACCAAATCGTAGGCCTATAGGTTACACATTTAAAGGTCCCATGACATGCCACCAAGTGTGGTGTGCTTGGCCTTTAGAAGCCTCCTTTAGAGCCGTTAGAAGGCTTCCTGAAGTGGGCGTGTCCACCTAGATGTGTGCTGGATAGATCAAGTCCATCAGCCTACCCAGTGGACTGTAGCAGACGTTGCTCATCTATCCGTCACACATCTAGGTGGACACGCACACCTGTGATGTGTTAAGGGGCTGATTTCCAAAACGGCTTGTAACGGCTAATCACATCACACCTGGTGGCATGTCATGGGACCTTTAACATGAGTATTACTCTGTCCTTGAAGGGAGTATCAGTATGAGTTATTGTTTCTTTGTTGCTTCCGAATGTGCATATGTGACCCTATAATGTAAAAAGATAATATAACATAAAATAGAGCTACTTTAAAGTGTAAGGTACCATGATGACTCGCGCCATGCTTTAAGATCAGCTGTTGAAGCGGCTTGCGTCACGCGCGCCATTTTATGGCGCCAACTGAAATTGACCTGGCAAAAGGTATCCTGAAATGTTAAAATGTACATTTTAGTTTAGTTTATAGAGAGCAACAGTAGGCTATTACTAGTCAACTTACCCTGGCAGCCCTGGATGAGTATGGATCCTCAAATAGGGCCCACATCTTGGGTTGCCAAACTTCGCAGCAGCTCCTCGACCTGTCGGGGCAGTCCTCGATGCCGAAACGCCTCGGCATTTCCCGGTCGTCCTCGGTGTCTTCGGGGTCAGGGGGCTCAAAGGTATCTAGGGCCTCTTCCGCGTCTCTGTGCTGGCGGTAAGTCATCCAGCAACACGGCTCCACGTCGGTCTCGTCTATCCCCCAAAACGCCAGTTCCTCCTCGAAAAGAGGTCCGCATACATCAGCGGGGCAATGGAGCTTCCCAGTCCGGTAGTAGTTCAACACATAGGCGAAGATACCGGGGTGCCTGTCGAAAAACAACTCGCTGGTGGTCGTCGGCGCCGAGTCCGTGTCTGAAGCCAGCTGCTTGTCCGCCGGGTCGGCCAGCCACGCCAGGCGGGTTCCCGGCAGGGTCCTGAGAGTGCTCTTGTAGGTCTCGTGTCGCGTGCCACCAACATTGATGATGATTTTGTCTGAGTCTTCCCCTCTTGACATCTCCTCCTTTAGACATGATTTAGATGGAGGCTTGTTACCTGACTTGCGCCCTCGGTAAGACGACACACACACGGAGCTGATCATTTAGATGGAGGGACTTTTTGATTTTCTTCCCCTGGTTATTGACAGATCTCTCCGCGTGGAAAATGCAATAAAATGAATGGTGAACCCACCTTTTATGCCGACCAAAATCCTTGTACTTGCTGGTGCGGATCATTTATTAAAAAAATACTTGTAAGACTGACTTGTTAGCCCCAGTGAAAAGAAGGCGCGACTGTAACAACCACCTGTTACAATAAAACTCCGCGTGAAACGGTTCCAGTGCGATGGCGCACAAAAACAAAGTAATGTCCTCTAGTGCAGTGGGTGTCTTTAATGGAAGGAAATAGTCTACTTGAAAACACATCCAGACTACGGAAGACTAATAGGCTCCTGCTTAGATGATAAACCAAAGAACCCGGAGGATACTGCCGAGGTTACTGGATCTTACCCCGTAGTTCATCAGTGATGAGAGGGAGATAGATTTCCAGTGTGCACCTTTTCTCTCCAAAATGTTATCCAAAATGTGTTTTTTTAATCCACGCGAAAAAATAGACTAAACATTTTAAACGTTTTTGCTTAAAATGCGTTGCTTAATCAGACACCGACTGCATTCTGTAATTGTCAAAGGGTCGACTCGAGGGATGTAGGGTTCTCTCCTTCAGAGAATCTGTTGCTTCTCAACAAGTATCCTCCCTCAACGACACACACCAGGCAACACAGCCGCTGTCTACGGTTAACCCTATGGTGGCCGACCAGTCTAATAGGCTACTGGTGTTTTGTTAATTAATGTAGTTATTCTAAATATGGCTATTGACCAATTATTGACCCTGGAAATGTATGTAGCTTTCTAAATCCAGGTGTTTTTTAGGGTTTGGCTTGTTCGTATCTAGAATGTTTTAAAAACATTACCACTGTTCTAACTTATTTTAGTCGGTGTGGGTGATTATAATTGTCTGCTACAGTTGAACTAAATGTGATGGGGAATAAAGTCTAGGTATACCATGATTTGTATGCATCATGTTTAAATATGATGCATACAAATTCATTAATTTATACACAATATATTTTAAACTAATTGATTTGCAGGCATTCTACAATACATTTCAATACGCATCATGGGCACATGATGTGGTACCTAACAACCCTGTCACAGTGTGTGGCAAACTGGTTGTCAACTAAAGACCGCCATCTAGTGGAATTGTTACTTTCTATTTGACTTGCTTCACGGATGTGGCTTAAATACACCTTGATATAATTTGTCTCCAGGTGCTGTCTGTTGTAATTACGGGATTTCTTAGGCAGATTTAATTCATCACGTAAAAATGTTACTAATCGATCCATATGGAATGTAAAAAGGTGGTGGAATATGAAACTAACAACATCTTAGTTTATATTGGTTTTATTAGGATAACCAAAGCAGAAAATACACATTGAAAAGAATAAGAAGTGTCATCAACAGTCCTACCATTTCTGAAACATTGCGCCTACATGTGTGGTTCATTTAAATGCCCTCCAACTAGTCTACTTCCTCAATGGTGGGGCCCTTTGAACTGGCTCCCTCCTGTCCCCCACAGCTACCTCCTGCTGAGGATCCCCCCTGGTACAGCTTTGAAACGACCGGGTTGCACACTTTCTCCAGTTCCTTCTGCTGGTGCTGGTACTCTTCCTTCTCGGCCAGCTGGTTGTTCTCCAGCCAGGAGATAGCCTGGTTGCACTTTTCGATGACCTTCTTTCTGTCCTCCTCGCTTATCTTCCCTTTCAGGTTATCGTCCTCCACGCTGCTCTTCATGCTGTAGGCATAGGACTCCAGGCAGTTTTTGGCAGTTACTTTCTCTCTCTGACCGTCGTCCTCTGCCTTGTACTTATCTGCGTCCTGAACCATTCGCTCGATCTCCTCTTTGCTCAAGCGGCCCTTATCGTTCGTGATGGTGATCTTGTTCTCTTTTCCGGTGCTTTTGTCAACCGCAGAGACATTCAGAATACCGTTGGCGTCAATGTCAAAGGTCACCTCCACCTGAGGCACCCCCCTCGGGGCGGGGGGGATACCAGTCAGGTCAAACTTCCCCAGGAGATTGTTGTCCTTAGTCATGGCCCTCTCACCCTCATACACCTGGACCAGAACCCCCGGCTGGTTGTCAGAGTACGTCGAGAAGACCTGGGTCTGCTTGGTGGGGATGGTGGTGTTGCGCTTGATGAGAGTGGCCATGACCCCACCTGCAGTCTCTATGCCCAGGGACAAGGGAGCGACGTCGAGCAGAAGCAGGTCCTGGACATTTCCTGAAGTGTCCCCCATGAGGATAGCCGCCTGGACCGCGGCCCCATAGGCCACGGCCTCATCCGGGTTGATGCTCTTGTTCAGTTCTTTGCCATTGAAGAAATCCTGCAAGAGCTTCTGGATCTTGGGGATTCTGGTCGAGCCACCGACGAGCACAATTTCCTGGATCTGGCCCTTTTCTAGCTTGGCGTCTCGCAGGGATTTCTCCACCGGATCTAGCGTACCCCTGAAGAGCTCAGAGTTGAGCTCCTCAAAGCGGGCCCTTGTAATGGATGTGTAAAAGTCAATGCCTTCAAAGAGAGAGTCAATTTCAATGCTTGCCTGCGAGCTAGAGGACAAGGTTCTCTTGGCTCTCTCACACGCTGTACGAAGCCGCCTGACTGCTCTCTTATTTTGGCTGATGTCCTTCTTGTGTTTTCTCTTGAATTCTTCAACAAAATGTTGTACCATGCGGTTGTCAAAGTCCTCGCCACCCAGATGCGTGTCTCCTGCGGTGGACTTTACCTCGAAGATGCCGTCCTCAATTGTGAGGACGGACACGTCGAAGGTACCTCCACCCAGGTCGAAGATTAGGACATTTCTCTCTTCTTTTTTGGCTTTGTCAAGACCGTAGGCGATGGCCGCTGCTGTGGGCTCATTGATGATCCGTAGCACATTCAGGCCTGAAATAACCCCGGCATCCTTGGTAGCTTGTCTCTGGGAGTCATTAAAGTAAGCTGGGACGGTGATGACTGCATTTGACACCCGTTGCCCTAAGTAGGCCTCAGCTATCTCCTTCATTTTGACCAGAACCATTGAAGAGATCTCTTCTGGGAAGAAATCCTTGGTCTCTCCCTTGTACTCCACTTGGACTCTGGGCTTTCCATTATCGCTGATGACCTTGAAAGGCCACAGCTTCATGTCAGCCTGCACAATATGGTCATCAAACTTTCTACCAATCAAGCGCTTGGCATCAAAGATTGTGTTGGTAGGGTTCATGGCCACCTGGTTTTTCGCAGCATCTCCAATGAGCCTCTCTGAATCGTTGAAAGCCACATAGCTCGGTGTGGTACGGTTTCCCTGGTCATTTGCGATGATCTCCACTTTGCCATGCTGGAATACACCCACACAGGAGTAGGTGGTGCCCAAATCAATGCCTATTGATATTCCCTTTGCTGAAGACATCTTGGTTATTTTTGTATTGTTCCTGGGGAAATTATTGAAATGTCAGAGTTAATATAATTGTTTGAAGATGATGCTGTCATTTTATTTATACTTAAAAACATTAATGTTATGCTGGATCTGTGTGAGAATTTTTTAATAAATTACAGTCTTTCCCAAAGCGTATACTGCCACAACATGAGAGTAGTATCAGCACAGTATGAGAGATGTATCCTGTCATAATGAAAAAACTATCACTTAATCATTTAAAGAATTAGCATTTATTTTGGAAAGATGTTAACCTCAAATCAATATATTCAATTACAAAAAAATACTTATGTCCTGTGATTCTGTGGAGCTCTGGGCAGGGATTAATAATGATAATATTAAATCAACAGTGTAATACAACATTTTCATATAATCTCTTACTTACTCTATATGTGAAAACCCCTTTCAGCGCCTGAAGGATCTCAGTCGAGTCCTCTAGAGTAGATGTCCCTTGAAACTGGTCTGTCCTTTTGGTTCTTCGCAAAAGTCACTACTAAACTGACTCCCACCCTTTGCTTATATAGTCAAAAGCAAGTTTCTAGAATGCTCTCAGCTCCCCAGCCTCAGTGAGTCAACTGTTAATATTAGCAGATGAGGCAGTGGGGGCTGGGCCAGTGAATATTCTAGAGTAGTCCAGTGAGCATTGAAGCCCGGCCCACTGTCACTCGGCCAATAGGTCTAGCTGTTAGGAATTGAAAGACCGGTATGCAAAGAATTTTAAGTCAAAGCACATTCAGCAACTTTCATGAAGGTGTTCGCCCTTAGCATAGTAGATCGGGGCTAAGCTTTTCATTGAGAATAAAGGAAGTTTACATCAGATAACTTAACTTCATTTACCTTTTAGTTCTCTTGCTCACTTTTTTTAAACTTTTATAATGTCAGATCCAGCAGTTATACTTTGTTACAGCAGAGATTCTGGGGGGGAGAAGGCACAGAGCCTGGACCGAATATCAAATATTGCAAGGGACGGAGTAAAACCTTGTTACGTCCTGTCATGTTACACGCAGATTCTTTTTTCGATACACCCTGTTTCCTGTTTCAATACATCCCATTTCCTGTTCCGATACAGAGATATTCTCCCGAAGAAAACAAAATTGTGTGAGTGGATGAAGCTCTCTGAATTTTAAAGCTGTAATTCTAAAGTGGCCAGGCTACACGCTGTTGATTTTAAATCATTACACATTTTTACAGTTTACTAGTGTTGGTGTAGTTGTGTACGCAGGTTCATGCCTACACTAATATGAAGAAAAAGTTGCTGGTTCACGCACACTTGAGCTTGTCTCCAATCATTGTAAGGCTAGAACTTATAATCACACAAAATCACTGCTTAAATGTGTTTTCTTTCAATTTCTTGAATGACAATGAAGACTTTATTGCTAATGGAATACATGATCTTACATATGTGATGGTACATAGGCTATATTTGAATAATTACTTTATTTGAGCTTATTCTGTTGAAAGCAATCAGTTAAAATCATATGACAATATAGTCTCAAATCTCTTAACATTTAGGGAATGTTTTAATATATTATGCAGAAGCAGTCAGAGGAAGACAGTGGGTTATCCACTTGGGGTTTAAAGTAATCTGGAAATGCAATCTACTTCTTAGAATCTTTTCAAAAGGCACATTTATACCATATAAGTTTTACCAATGCTAAAAATGTGCTATTCAGACACAACAGCAATACAATACAATTTTAGTTTGACAAAAAGGAATTAAAATTACGAGAATTAAAAGTCAGAATGAGTTGCCTTTGTAAGCAGCATCAATTTGCAAATGTCCTTGTTGTTTGCTTTCAACACTACATTTATTCTTACACACTGATTATACTCCAAGAGTGGTAGCAAAGTGCATGACCTTTGAAATTAATCCCACATACCAAAAGGGCTCTGTACACTTTAGAAATGTCCCTTTGCTCTCCAGCTGTTCAGAACCATCTATATGTTTATAAGAGCATGTACATGTTTATGAATGGATGGGGTCAAATTCTTACACTCAGATGGGGATATATATATAATCAAGGGGTTTCTTTTAAAATATGTATGATTTGCATTTAGGGACCATACTCTTTCCAACGTTATGGGCAGCAGACATGTGACATTCTGTGATAGTAAAATACTTTTTGGTTATTATGCTGATGCATGTCAACCAGTCCTATAACTCACAATAAGTAAAAATTGTAAATTACAGTATTGATTAGAGTATTAAGAGTCCTGGCAGCACAAATGAAAACATTTATATCTCAGGAATCAACTTCTAGCCATTGTTTGGCATGGTGCATATATCCAGAGTAAATACACAAATTAACAACACAATGGTTTGATCTTGCAATTGCAATTAAATTAATTCACATAGATGACAGCATGCAAGCAGGCTTTTTAACATGTGACAGACATTTAATGTTATATAATATGTTTTTTTCCCCTAATTGCATCTAACAGTGTCTTATATTGCTAATATGCAGTTACATTCAGAAAGTTAACTTAATCATGAATTTTGCAAAACTTAAAATAACAAAATAACATTTGAAATACTTTTTCTTAATCCCAGGCCATCAGGTAGTCCCGTCAATACCTGTGAACATGATTTATTTTTATCAGAAAAATATTAAAGATTGTATTATATTGATCTTAATTATTGTCAACCACACAATTGTACCTGTAATAGTTGGGTTTGAAGGGGCCATTTTTGTTGAGGCCCATGTACTTTGCCTGCTCGTCTGACAACTCAGTCAGATGCGCATCAAAGTTAGGTAGGTGCAGGCTGGCCACATACTCATCTAGAAGAGAATAATCTATTATTCCATTTCGTTCATGCAGTTTGACTTCCAACATTGACGTCTGAACACTAGGTGGAAGCGATGAGCTTCGTTTGGATACGTGTGGCCAAAGTGACCTTGCACAAAGAGGACTTATAGTGAAGGTTAATGAATAATAGTAAACAAGGGATCTTACCCATCTTCTTAGGTAGCAGATACACATCCTGTTTGTACCGTCCCTCTGGTGCATTGAACAGCTCAATCAGAGCCAAGGCCTGCAGGTTCACAGAAACAGATTACATTAAGAAATTGTAATGAAAACATTTATTTTTTGTTTTTGTGGAATTATTAATTAATAAGTTGGAATTAATAATTGATAATGAACTCGAGAAAATTCCTGTTTCATTTTTACAGCACATTTCTTCTTCCTTCATTTAAATGTGGTTGGATAAGCTTAGGAGCCATATTCGTTTTGTAAATGTAAGAGTATGTTGTATAAAGGAGAGGGGGGGTTAACCAGACACCTGAGTTGTAGCAGTGATGGACAGAACAAAAGTAGGCACTGTGGAACAGCTCAGGTTGAGGAGCCGGCCCTGCAGCGATGAAAAGAGAAACACATGAGAATGGAAAACAAACAAGTGTAGATGTTGACATAGAAACCCCTGAGACAAAAGCCTGACATCACAGTTGCAGGGAGTTAAGATACATGTTTCACATCCTAACCGCTTGAGACTAAACCAGAAGAACCAGGAGACAGCATCATGGCCTGAGTAACTTCAGATAGATTTCCACAGCATTGGTGCTGCAGACAACTCCAATGATCCAACGTTACAGCACAACATCTTCCAACTACGTCTTTTGTTATTGTTTTGATGAAGCGACATCCGGCGTCATAAGTAACATCAGATGACCTCACAACGCAAAGAAATTGATTCAAACTACCTGAATTAATTTCTCGACTGAACAACATTTCTCCCTAGAAATGTTATCAAAACACATTGTATCTAAAAAATGTCCCACTGAGAATAAAACCAATTGCATTTGGCAGACAAACATTTGCATACTGTTTCATACTGCTGTTTCATCGACCAGTCGATAGGTGGCGCTGAAACAGCAAACGCTAATATGGGTCATTTTGGGTGATCAAAAAAACGATTCGATCAATAAGATAGAGAACGGGCTGGAAAATACCAAAGAAACTGGGCATCGTCTTTTACCTCCATGCATTGTGTGAAATGTTGTGCAACGCACAAAAACTCGATAAGTCGGTACACAAGTTCTATACCTCTGCCAGCAGGACCACCCTCTTGCCGTCAGGCCAGATGATGTGGTCCACCTGAGACCGTACCCTCTCCCAGGTCAGTTCAGGACTGCGCAGGCTTGCCTGTGGACGCATACAAACCAACTATCTTACTTCCTGTTATACTGCAAAAGGCATCCGAAAGTAAACACAGAAGCCAAACTGAACACACGGGTCCAGGCTAGGGTTTGTATCGACCGTCGTCTTTACCCACCACGTCAATCTCGGTATTGGAGTGTCCCATATTGCACACGATACAGCCGTTCTTCATCCGGTCTAGCTGCTCCCTGGTAACAACATTCTTGTTGCCTAAATGTAAAGGAAACCAATTGGATTCATGAACATGTCTTGTCTATCTGTTGTGCCTGTGCACTTTATATTGCACCGTAGAGAGTGGGAAACGTTCTATCGATTCCTTGTATGTCTGACATGTAAAGAATTGACATTAAAGCCACTTTGATGTGAACAGTGTTGTTAGAACGATTTTCTTGATTTTCTCTCAAGAAAATGGCCATATACTGTATGCCATAAAGCCCTGCTGTTTGAATAAATGGTACTGTTCAATGTTATTGTTGTATAGGCTCACTACATGAAGAAACATAGTTTTTTCGCTGTTGTTTTTGAGGTTAGATGAAATTTGACTTAGATTTTATGTAACTGCAACTACATTTGTAAACAGATTATTTTATTTTGGTCAACATACGGCAATGCTAATTTTCTAGGATATTTGTTCAGTAAACATTTCCAGGCTAGATGCCTTATGAATGATTGAGAGTAGTATTAGCATAGCTCAATGGGAGAGATTACCAGTGCAGGTTATCACCAGGTCCATCTGCCGAATGACCTCATTCAGTTTGACCACTCGGAAACCATCCATGCTGTGTGGAAACAAAGCAAAAAAAATAAATACGCTTAATGCTTAAAATAGACATAATTAAAACATAAAAAACAGCTCCCTCCCACGGATGCAGTACCAAGTCAATAATTTCCATGGATGAAAGTACTAAATAAAGGTTATCCATAGATAGCATTGATCTGCGAGTAGATCAATGAATGATGATGAAAGCGTTGGTTTGTTACCCACCAGCCCTGCAGAGCACAAATGGGGTCTATCTCTGTTATGCAGACGATGGCTCCAAGCGCCTTGAGAGCAGTACAGCACCCTTTTCCCACCTAGAGTCCAGGAGGTCAGCACAACACATACACATGGTATGAGTAAGAACAACCACCTACAACCCACGTTCATCTTTGGGTGACCTCATTCACACTGCAAGCCTTAATGCTGATTTTCGCTGTGGGGGGGGGATGTGCGACATCTGGCCTGCAGGGGGGGGAGTGGAGGCGTGTTGGGAGCGCACTGGATCGGCTGGGGGAGATTGGACCTGATTGCGAGCAGGTGCCCATGATCAGGTCCAATCAGGGTGTGTGTACTTATGTGACTGTTTTGTGTTTTAGTGGGAAGGAAGGAGAGCATGAGAAAGAGATCCAGAGGCGATCAGAGACAGAGCTCGGCCCAGGCACGATGCCTGACGGATCGCAAACTTTCTGTTATAGTTTTAAACCCTGTGTTGCATTTGTTTTGTGAGCAATAAATGAGCTCCCAGAAAGGGGACGACAAAAGCTGGTCTCCACGCGCTCGCTGATCTCGCTACATCCGCATTACGTTTTTATTTTTAAGTTGATTTGCAGTAGCGTTGCTGTGGCGTGTGGTGTTTTCACACTGGTGGAAGTTTTTTCAAGCGGTACAATTTGTTAAAACAAATGGGTTATAAAAACACAAAACACAAAGCAAAACACAAAAAGCATAACCCCACTATCCCGTGGGATTGCTGTGTGGACAGTGGCTTTAAGATCATTCCGAGTAGACTCGGTTACAGCAAAGCTTCAAGGTAGCTGAAAAAGTTCCTAAAAAACACACTGCTTCCGTAGTGTGAGAATATCCTACAAATAAGTTTAATTAAGTTTAAGTGCTATTCTCGTGAAAACACACTGGGGCTATTGTTGTTGACGGATCGCCTGAAAGGATCATTATTAACCGCCATTGAACATTAGTAATATGAACTACTGTGTTCACTCTCCCTCCTCCTTGTATTCAGCAATTGACTATTGTCGATCTAGAGTGATGTCAGCGTTGCGTGAATTCCAATATGAAAGTTCACACAGTTTGCATTGTAAAACATCTGACCTGTATCTGATTTAGGACCACGTACGAAAATCAGAATTGAAACCATCAGATTCTATGTGAATTTGACTGTTCTGAAATAATTGCATATGAAGAATCAGACCTGCAAAGAAATCTGAATTGGGCCACTTGCAGTGTGAACAAAGCTAATGTCTTCCAATAGAGTGTGACTCACCTCCCCGTAACCACACACAACGACCTGCTTGCCTCCAAACATTACGTCAGTGGTTCTCTTCAATCTATCCAAAGTAGAAAGTATTAAGGGAGCACATGCACAAACACACACACACAAACACAAGCTAGCTATATGATTCATCAGTGGTTATTACATTTTGATTTATGCGTTAAACAGCACATTCTCTCTGGCTCACCCATCTAGGATGGATTCACGGCAGCAGTAGAGGTTGTCGAACTTCTGCTTGGTGACAGAGTCGTTGACATTCATAGCAGGGACGCACAGCTTGCCCGCCTTCGATAACTGGTACAATCTGGAAAGACAGGGTGGTGTGAGCCAAATGTCCACACATGCGGTTTGTGACCTCATACTTTTTGTCACAGAATAATAAGTCCTATTGAGAGTTGATAATCAGCAGATGTTGCAGACTAGCACCCTCAAATCTCCGTAATTATTTTCCAGTCGGACCAGGCCGGAGCCCAGTTTACAATTCATTGTGAACTGTGGACTAATTGGCTCTGGCAGTGCCTTTTAATAATGGTAATTATTTCTCACATGCTCGACCCAGTGAGCCATATCTCCCACCTCTACCCACCCCCTCTCCAACTATATTGATTTAACTTTCCGCTGTTGTTAGAATGACGGGATGATAAAGATTCATCCGCTAGTTCATTCAGTTAGTTTTTCCCTGTTTTCCCCATCTAAATAGTATCCAAGATCTTCATAAGTGGACCAAAGGGAAGGAACAATCTGACCTGTGCACCCCCGTGACACTTTCCTCCACGATGCCGCGGGCCTTCTTGAACACGCTGGGGTACTTCTTGTAGACCCAGTGGGTGAGGTCTCCCCCGTCGTCCAGGATCTGGGGCACGAGCACAAAGCAAAGGGACGGCGTTGGAACGCTGAACGACCACCACAAAGAGTTCCTCAGCGTGGACTCCTAGAGACACGCACCATGTTGGCCTGCCAGCCCTCTGTGTTGACACAGCGATCGATGCACCACCAGAAGTCGTCCTCCGACTCCCCTTTCCAGGCAAATACAGACACCCCTAGGACATGACAGAGAGAGAGAGAGAGAGAGAGAGCGACAGCAACAGAGAGAAAGAGATAGGGACATGCACCACTTTAGATATGCAGGTCAACAGTACTGAGCAAAAAAACAGGCAGGTGGCATAAGTTTTGCTCTGGGTAATTTTATGCAAACAGCTGCTTGTCTGCAACGCAGATTGTAAATTAAAAAAGAAACGCTGTTTGCTCAGTCTTCTGCAAGTGAACACTGGATAGCATTTGAGAAATTGCCTTTCTGTGTGCTCATGTGGATACAGAAAATGAGAGACAGAAAGAGGGAGAGAGAGAGAGAGAGAGAGAATAGGGTCAGCCTGGCTGTGTACAGAACTGGTCCATTAGCCGTGGCTGTGCTGACAACATTTATCGCCTCACCACTCTCAGCCAAAGCCGCCGCCACCTCGTTCTGAGTGGAGTAGATATTACAAGCCGTCCAGCGACACTGGGCGCCCAGGGCGACCAAGGTCTCGATCAGAACCTAACACAGAACAGATGAAAGCACAACTGATACCAGTGGACAGGCATAATGTGACCAAAGTCCCAAAGACAACGCAGGAATCAGCGAAAGGGGGTACGTACTGCAGTCTGTGCAGTTATATGGGTGCAGCCTACGATCTTGGCACCGGCCAATGGCTTTTCACCCTGGGCTCTCTTCCTCAGGGAGATCAGGGCAGACATATCTGTAAAGCAGACGAGAGGAGACGGGTGAAGTGTGAGTTCAAATTGATGATGAGCAACAGCGTGAAATAAACAGATCGTATGAGGGGTTTGAATTTAGACTGAACTAGCTTGTTCTGTATGAGAGGTCTGAACGAAAAGAGCTTGTTCTAGATGAAGGGTGTGCTTTGAACAATAAAAAAAAAAAAAAAGGTTGAAGTACAACGACCTCCACAGCTGTGGGGTGCAAGCATATTACTCAGAACAGCACTCGTGTGCTACTTGTGCTGCCTCATCACTCACCCAGGCTCTGGGGAGAGCACAGTGGATGTAGGCGGAATAAAATAGGACTGTAAAACTGTTAGAGATGGAGAGGTAAAGTAAATACCAAGCCAGCCCATATTATATGGCGCTGGCTTGAGAAGAAAAGCTTGGATAGGAATTGTGGATCCAAACAAGGAGATGTCTGAGAACTCAACTTGGGGATTCCCTCTGTCCTGATTATATTGAACCTGCATTCTCCCACTGGGGTTCATGGATCCATAGGGATTCAGAGATTCATCATTGAGCAAACAGCATGGCCTCTCTAGTCAACACCACATCCCGGTGGAGCTCTGACACACACTCTGTTCAAGGCTTCCTCTCTGAATGAATATCTCAGCTGTTACCTTGTTCCGCGATCTCGATCTCGCGTCGGCCAAACTCGGCCTGTTTGATGTTCTTCACACAGAAGTCGCTGCTACCATGGGTGTTGGCCTGAGCCTTTTCCCGGGGTGAGGTCTCATCATCGGAGCTGTCAGAGTAGGAGGCAGCTGGGAAAACCAAAACAGGCACAAAAAAGGTCAGTATAATACATCTCTGCACAAAGGAGGTACTTATGCAACCAATGCCTGAGATGGAACGCAGGTGTGTGTGCGTGTGTGTTTGTGTGTGTGTGTGTGTGTGTGTGTGTGTGTGCGTGCGTGCGTGCGTGCGTGCGTGCGTGCGTGCGTGCGTGCG
>JAOPUD010000001.1:7440558-7460804 GCA_027122715.1 Trisopterus minutus
TGTTATGTGTTCCCATCAAACAACTGACAACAATAAACATAAGCTGCCATTGAAATGCAACCCACGTTTCCAAACTACATAGGAGGGCAGTGGGGACATTGAGATAGTACAAGGATTGATTCAGGGGCGAACAAGGGTGCTTTGTTCGTTGCCAGTGTTTTGGTCCGTTCCTCCTTTGTCTGCTGGCTTATCAACCACCATCAACGAAACCCAAAGCCCGCGGCTCACTAAAGCCTCTGCGCGCTCGCTGATCGACCGGTCATGTGTCCAAGCACAAAGAGCCGTGGGATCTCCCTTTGTTTCCATACAGAGATGCCAGCGGGACACTTGGGCGGCAAAATGTAAATTTAATGTAAATGAAGCAAAGCAAGCCTGGAGCCTCCTCTTACCCGCTGGTCATCAGCTTCTCCTCCTTGCCATGCAGACAGAACTCCAGGGCCTGGCCTTTGAGGTCGGGCTGCTCCAGACACTCACTGCTGTTCTCCTTCCGGAAGTAACCGAAATCGCTGCGGAGAGATGGCAGCATTAAGGATTAGGAAAAAGAGTCCAACCTCTAACCAAGTCTAACCCTAACCTCTGAGACAAGAACAAATCGATAACACACACACACACACACACACACACACACACACCATGCAAAGGGCTCATGGTAATAAGTACAACGTACCAGAGGAAGTCATCCAGGGTGCACAAGCAAGGGGTTGGCTCGGGGTTGACCTCGTATTGTCGTCCGTTCAAGCACACAGAGTCCTTCCTCAGACGGAGGAACTTCTCCTTGTAGCCCAGCATGCAGCCGTCGTTGGGGTCGCTGATGTCATCAGAGTGCGCCAGCCACGGCACATAGTCGTTTTCACCACCTAAAACATTATAGAGCTAACTCGTATCATTGCATTCCAAGTTATTATTTACTTATTATAACCCTTAATAATACTTGGGAAGTAGTCAATAAAGAAGTAATTTAAAAAATTATGTATCACTTTTGCATTTGATCATTTTGACTGACACCATTTGACTGTCGTGGTGCATTTGTGTGTTAGTTTGTGTGTTTGAATGATTCTGTGGCTCACACTCTCTGGTGAGCAGCTCTCTGAAGTCGATGGTGAAGGAGACCCAGTACTGGCTGAAGACCGATTCACTGTAGCCCCACAGGCTGACGTTCATGGAGCGGGCCCCGGGCTCCGACGCCAGGCCGGTGAACTGGATTGGCTCGTTGGTGAAGTTGTACACGCCCCAGCACTGACCCTCGTCCGTAGAAAACCTGTCACGGAGAGGAAGCACAAACAAACGCTGATCGAAATGATTTCCTTGTAGCTGTCACGCTAAAAATATCAAACCGTTTCAAATTGTCAAATCACACAGCCACTCCTGATTACATCACATGATCAGTAAAGGCTTAGTTATGGTTCCAGGTCGACGCAGTGCAAGCGGGTTTAGGGCCCTGTTACGTCCTTGCGGACCCTCTTTGCATCCACCAGAAGGGCCTGACGTGTGGCTCCCAAACTGTGTAACCTTGTGTCAAGGTCGACGCAGCAGCAAGGGCTGTGATTGGTCCGCTCACTAAAACCCGACGCAGAACCAAAACAGGTTCATCATCCCCCCCCCTATCATCCGGGTTTAACTCTATCCAGCCCTAACTACACCCGCTTCCTCTGTGATGGGGACCTACTTGATCTGGTTGATGGGCTTGGTGGGGCTGTGTTCCACGGCCACGATCAGGCCCCCAGAGTCCAGGATGGAGTAGTGGTGGGGCCCCTTCAGGGCCTTGAACCAGCTGTAGCCCCCGTCATCGGAGACGTACACGTCAGGGTTCATCACGGAGATGGAGTCGCCAACGCTGCCTGTTGGGGGTAGAAAAAACGTATTGGTGAAAAATATCTGAACTGTACACTTTAAAATGCCTGAACTCTATTGAACATAGAATGACGAAGTAAATCCTACTTATTTTATATTCAAAGCAAATTTTACCCAACTTCGCCTACAGCTCAAGAAAATGTCTGACGATGTTATCTTTTCTGGGCTGGCAGGTTTAATGTTTCAACCAATAATATCATAACTTGTTTAGGATATAATGAAGCCTGCAGCCTCACACACAGCAAGCAGGAGTGTTGTGTCTCTTGCAGGTCCCAGTCAAACCCTGAAGGATCTAATAACATTTCTCTGTATTTCTCTGAAGTGCAAAAATACTGCATTTTCACTGACAATATTATACTGCAGTCGCTCTATCCCTTGTTCAAATGGAAGTGATGTCGAGATGAGTGAACCAAGCACTCATACCACTGTAGTTTGTTTTGAAGCTCATATTGGGTTGCAGGGGCTTGTTTGATAAGTTACATAGTGCCTGGGTCTAAACAATTAATACAACCAAGCCTTTTGTTTAAACAAAAACAACAGAAAAAAATAGGTAAAACATGGCTTTCGGTCTTTGCGGGAAAACAGCTTTGCTGCTCTTTTATCTAACGAAGGTTCAGTAGACGTGTGTGTAATTGAGCGAGTGAGTGAGTGAGTGTGTGTGTGTGTGTGTCCGTTGGTGCGTGCTTGTGACGGGTTACCGTGAGCTATGATGAGACCCACAGCGTTGGGCTCAGACAGAGGCAGCATGGGGACGTTGAGCTGCTTGGCGGTGCTGTAGGCGGCGTGGATGTGGAGGCTGCACTGTGGAGACACAAACATCACCGCTTGTTTAATGTTTTGGCTTCCTCCTTCAAATACCTCACCTTGCCATTCCTTGTCCACCGCAGACAGTGAGACACATGAGAACTTGATTGCAAAAAACTGTACTCTTTAAACCTCTGAATCCTAGAATACTCGCTGGGTCACCTTTTCTGGGTCCTTGGCCGTAGCGTCACACTTGCTGTTGGTTGGTTTCAGGAGGGGCACCCACTCACCCCCCCGGTCGAAGGACACCACCGACTGCACTGAGCTATCTGGGGGGGGGGGGGGGGAACAACACAGTGGTTCCCATTACAGCCTAGCATGGTATAGCATTGCATTGCACCGCATATAGGATGTCACTGCCTTGGGAGGAGGCATCCTCCATAACTAGACAAGCTAATAAAATATTGAAATGGGGCCGGTGGGAAACAGAGATGCTCTTAATGTGTGTGTGTGTGTGTGTGTGTGTGTGTGTGTTTCTCAGAAGGTCAATTATAAGCATGTGGCCAGGCTGTGTGTGTGTGTGTGTGTGTGTGCGTGCGTGCGTGCGTGTGTGCGGTAGCAGCCCCACCTTCGGCCAGGGTGCTGGTGATGAAGACCCCCCGGAGGGAGGTGACATTGGTGAAGTCCGTGTCGCCCCCTATGGTGGTGTAGAGGTGGCGCTCCAGGGACTTGGAGTACACAATCCCCCGGTCGTCGGACACGTAGATGGTGCCACATCCTGAGTCTGACCGACAAAATAACACATGTGAACGTTACGGATGAAATTAAATCGTACCACATTGACGTGGACTATTGGATGGATTGGCTGGATGATTGGCTCAAATACGTTTGATTTGAAAGCGACAGGAAAGGGGTTTAACCATATATTTTAAACACGTCACGGGATTCGGGTGCATTGTTTGCAATATCAGTTTGCCGTCGGGACTAACCGTCCCACAAAGGGAGAGGACATAAAGACAGTTTGTCAGCACCGACAGCACACCGTCACAATCGCATGACCAAGAACACAGAGAGTCACTGACCCCCTGGTTCGTCCACGTGCATGAACACCATGTCATCGTTGGCAGCCAAGATGGAGTAGAACTCTTCGTGGCCCACAGGGGGCAGCTGGGCCATGTTCCACACCTCTCCCTGGTCCACCGAAACATGAATCACCCTCAAGGTGCCCTGCACACACGGACGCACAAAAGAGTTAGACAGGAACTATGTGTTTGCCAACTGCTTGACACCCTTGCGATCTTCAAATGTTTGTTCTGTGCGAGAGAACACCAGACGTCAGGAAACACGTATTTTTAGATAATTCCCCACACATGGGTTTGTTTCACTTTCACGCTTTAAAATAGGTCACAGGTCGATGCCTAAAACTGGGTCAATTATGTCTTTAAAAAACATCGTTCAAATGTGTTGTTTGTTTAGGGGAAAGGATGTAGAGAGGAGGTAGTGGCAGGGCAAAAGCCCATGCAGATACATGCAAACTCAGGCAAACAAGTGACGCAGCAGTGCAGCCTGTATAACCACGTCACCTGGGTTAAACCTGTTTCTGTACCAGGTTGGCACGCCCACACAATTTAACCACATTCCACATTTGTCCACAGCTGAACCTGCGATTTAAAATAGGACAGTCCCAGCCGCGAACGAATGGACAGAAATCTCTCTCACGACAAGCAGACATGTCTCTGAACATCCCCTTCACTAATTCACTATTCTCTCTGCTCTAGCGTGTTGCAGTGACTGCAACTAGATGCCTGGATTCTCCTCATGATTAACCAGCCAGCACCCTATGATAAATTTTAATGTCTTGCCTGTATTGATATATGTCAATTGTGGCACCCATTGCACTCCTGACTTCCCTGAAAGGAGGGATCCCCCCACTCTGTGTTTCTACCCAAGATGTCTTCCTTGCTGATCAAGGGAGTTTAATCTTGGGTAAGGGGGGTGTCATAAATATTTGGCCTGTTAAGCCCTTTGAGACTGTAATGGTGATTAACGGCTATCCAAATAAAATTTAATTGAATATCTCATTCTGACCGTGCCAGTCATTACAGACGCAAATAGAAAGCGTCCACCGAGTCCAAAGGAGAAAATGTTGTTGGCCACGGTCTTGATGGTCTTCCCATAGTCGGTGGTCCTCTTCAGATCCAACATCCCTCGATCCACTGAAATAATTAAGAGAAATTACATGCAAGACACGTGTACGTATGATAACCATCATGTGTATCAAAACGGACTTCCTGCGTTGACAGATGGCTTCCTCATATTGCAGGTGTGTTTTCTTCACACTAAAAACCACCAACACACAGGCAGTTTGAAGGCATGAAGTGAATATCTGACTTACTGCAAGACCCGTTGGGGTGGCTGGTGAAGAAGATGGTGTTTTCTGGCCCCCTGAAACCAGAGAGAAATCAGGCTGTTAAAAGGCCTTAACTCAAACAACCCGCGGCCACACATGGCCGAAAACTCTAATAGGCTTTCATTTACGACCATTGTCTGTTCAGGAAATATATTTACCTAAGACAATGATTAATTGAGCAGTAAGGGTCAAATTCACACCATTGATTATTTCATTATTTTGCTTACACAGTGAAGTGAGCATCTCCGTCGACATGAGGAAACATTTGAATCTCAGTGAAAAGTTATAGATGTGAACATATATTTTTCCCTTTTGCAAGTGAGCACTGCCAAAGGTTCAGCCCAAACTATTTTACATGCAGGCATGTTATGTGTCATGAGGTTTTCTAACACTGTGGCATGTTAACAGGGGAGGCATAATAAGCAATCCTTGCTCTACTGGCACACTCGTTCAACTGGGAGGTAAGGTTCAGGCTTTTATTTCAAGTCATTGAACAAAAGGCCTCACCCTTTCCTGCTTTTCACTGATAAGTTAATTAATTCACCCTTAGGCTAAAATGGCTGTTTGACTAAACAGTGGATAGAACAATTGGTAAGGCTAACAGGCTAAGGATAGCTAGCACTCTGATTTGATGTGTCACATACCAGGGCTTATCATATAGCCACCATGCATACTGTATTGTTTCACATCATTAGAAACCTCCTTTAGTTGAACTCGACCTATTTTCCCATCGACTGCTCGTATCAGGGATACTCAAGCCTTGTGGGAACGGTATAAAGGTCTGCGAGAACCCAGAGTGTGCAGCATGCTTGGTGCTGCAGCCGTGAATACAAGTGCTTACAGCTGTCATAGTCAGTCAGCGGTGCACAGCAAGAAATACTGAGACAAACAAACCAGGTTACTAGCTGTGTTGTCATCCATGCCTTCCACAGACTGCATCGTCATGGTGTTCACTGACGTTTAATAATGCTGTCTTGGCTCATATAAAAATAGAAACTTGGTTGTGGAATAGTGAAATGCAGGAGAAATATACATTAAAACCTTGACGCATATCAGTGAGCGTTCCAGGAGCGCTAAACAGCATCCTGGGCTCAAGTCGTCTACAACATAGGCCGGTACTTTACTTGTATGCACAATATGCAAACTCATGTCAGTAAGAGAATGCTTCCTATTCATGGACTTCGTCTGGAGTGGATGAAAGAGGAACTATGTAGAGAAATATACACAAAACCGATCGCTGAACACTGAAACATATGTGGCTCATTGCTCAAATACCTGGACTGGGACCATTCCATTCCAGATAAACTATTTAAAATGGTTTCGCCCACTCCAACTCAAACTCAGAAAAATTGCTCTGAGCTTTGTTTGGTGTCAAGGAAACATTGGGCCAAATTATGTTGTGTAGCAAGAAGGGAAGACAAAAGGGCTATTGCAGGGACTCTTACCATTTTACCATGCACACCATGTCATGGATCTTCACCCAGTTCACGCCAAAGTCTTTGGACAACCACAACTGATTCTGAGAAGACAAATTCACAGCATTTTACTGGGCGGAACTGTGGCAGCAATACTGGAGGACATAGACCTTACAATACAACAATACAGCAATTATTAAAGCTCTATATAATATATATATATATACATATGATAGAATAATAGAATAATAGAATGGAATGGATGGAACAAGGAAGTAAAGGCCTTCCCGTAATCAGCGATCCTTATATGGTCATGATAGAAACCATAGATGGTAAGCAAGCACCAAGACACACAAAGACAAACAAAGCCACCTACATGCTTGCTGGTGACCAGCAGTACGTTGGCATCGCGGGGGTTGTAGGTTATCTGCGTCAAGGGGAGGAAGGGGAGGTCATGGTGGGTGAAACTGTTCCCAAAGTCGTCAGAGGCAAAGATACGAGATCCCTGTTCGCCGGAGACATCTCCAGTCATGATGACCTATGAGACACAGAAATAATGATAAGTATGCAAATATTATAAGACAAATGGGACAGATAATTGTTTGTTAATAGGCAGATTATCTATTACAATGTTATTGAATTTGGCAAAACACCATGATAACCCTGATAAACAATCGGATAGCAGTATCATATGACTCCGTATCCGCCGAGTCAATCTCATCCTGCATGTTTCCAAGACTCACTTTCCCAGAGTTCTCAGGGCCAATGGCGATTCCAAACTCTGTTCTGATGAACGTGTTGTTTATCAGGTCAGTCACATCCAGGAAAGTTTTCCCATAGTCATTACTGGGAAAACACAATGACAAGTTAGACTTTAAGTAAGATACCAAAATTGAAATAAAATAGGTGATTTATTTTCAAAAGATATGGCTACTTACCTCCGATAGAGTTTTGACTGCCCGAATTTGATCATGAAAAACGGTAATTGAAAGGTGGTCAGAGCTAGAATGACCTGCCAAGAAAGCAAAGTATCACATTTATTTCAAGACACTGGCCCATTGTTATTGTCAGTTGGTGCTGTTAGATCATATAGATCACAAGTATATTCCACTGGACCCTTTCTGTCATTCTTAGATAGGTAAACAGACACTATTAAACCTTGCTGTTATTTAGGGGCAGTTGTTGTTCTTTTATTATGCCTTGTATTTCTTCATTCTTGGTTAATTCTAATGATTATTTGAAACTTATGGTTATTACGACATGCACAATATACACGTGTCACATTGGAACTATCCGGGTGGGTAAGGGGGGTGTCGGGGGGGTTGGCTGGTAGGCTATTGTGTAGAGGGTGGGATAATGAAACCAGTGTACAAAACACTTACCCCTGTGCCATCTCCGACCCAGGCCAGTGAAACAGATCCGCTCAGGTCGTTGAAGATATGCTGATTAAGAGAAAGAAAGAAAACACAACATTCAAATTAGTCCAATGAATAAAAAACATTAACATGAAAGCAGAAACACAGTTTGGAAGTTGTTTTTGAACCCAAACGATCATCACCTACCATACATCGAAGTACATATAGGCTACAAGCATAGGGTAGAATGTATAGCATAATGATACATCATTCAAAAGTTTACGTTTTTTCTTTGTAACCTACTAACGTAGGTCAATATTTTGTATTCCTTATTCCTTTAGCCACAGCGTTGACTGATGTGGCCCTAAGGTCCTCGCAGGCCCCTGCAGAGAGCCATACCAACCAAAGGGCAGTATGGCCCCGCATACAACTATTCAGAGGTAACCATGTGCCTGGAAGTCACCAATACGAGATATCTTTTACTTTTGCGCTGTAACGCAAGAACTGCCTGTACAACACACCATTAAACTTCCTTAGGGAATCCTTAATCTTATCCAAAGGTTCACTATGTCACTGTGCATTCCATAAGCTTCCACTGTGGCCTTAGGAAGCTCTGCACTTATGGGGTCCCAGGAGGGGGAGGTAAGGGCTGGGTCGGGGGTACCCTCAGAGGAGAGGAGCAGAAAGTTGAGAGGACTTCTGACCTTCAGGGTGACAATGGTTGGGGTGGATCTGACCACCTTTGGCATGAAGGCCCAGCTGCAGCCACACACTTACAGTCACACTGAGACTCTCACCAGGGTCCTCCTCGCAAGGGACAGTGAAGTCGACCCAGTGCTACTGTGTCATGGTGGAACTGTTTGATTGTTGTTATTTTTCTACTGAGATGAAGGTGTATTCCCAAAGGTGGCTGAACAAGTTGATCCAGTTTGGTTTCATTCTCTTTTGTGGGTCACGTGTACTCGGTTGAACCCACAGAGCTGAGACCCACAGCCCTGGAGGGGCCAGACACTTTCCCTTTGTGGCTTTCATGCAACGACACAGCTTGCAATTACAGCGTAACTTCCAAACTGCCTGTCACAAGGTTTCAACTAAACTATTTGTTTAAGCTTTATAGCTATGATTAGGTCATAACTTTGCTGCACTCAACATGAGAGATAATTACACTTGGAGGTTAATAAGTAGGCTATTACTATTTTAAAAAGGGAGGAAAATTAAAAATAATAAAGGACATGGTATGTTAAACTGTTCATACGTTATGTAGAACGTTTAATTGCATTGAAAGCACTGAACTTATAGTATAAAATATAGTTTCGATGAGAACTGCACGAAGCTAGGGTCTCTTGTTTTGCTGTCTTCAGCTACTCAGCACCTGCGTAACACACTGGGCTAGAATGCTCCCACAGGTGAGGAATTACAAGACCGGCGATGATAACTTACACTGTGGGTGTTGGCAGCCAACTTGGTTTCATATCCTTGTAGCGCTTCACAGGTGTCTCCTTGGTCTGCGCTCCGTCTGTTTATCGTGTGCTGGATGGTCGGCGCAAGCCATCCAGGAAGAGACCTTTTTGAAATCCTGAGTCCTTTATCCGTGTCAGAGTTTCTCCAAAAAACGGGCTGCCGTAGGTTTCGGCGCTCTTGGCGAACATCTAGAGCCACTGCGAAAGTGAAAAATAAAAACAACACGCAGTACCCCGAAAGTCCCATTGTTCAATGTGTGCCAATGGCAAGATTTCACCTACAAAATACGAGTGTGCGCTTTATCGTTACGTTGCGCAGAAATTGATGTTCGCTGCTGCTTTGCTGCTGCTGACATCAACACACACACACGCACACACATAGACACACGCGCGCGCACACATGCGCACACACACAAATGTAAACACAAACACACACTATCAAACCCACTCTCTAACACACACACACACACACACACACACACACACACACACACACACACACACACACACACACACACTCTCACACACACACACACACAGACACACAGTAGTCCTGACAGCGGAGCTATCGCGGGCTTTGTGTGCACGGGTCACACACGACTCAAATCTGGCAGGTGAAACCTGGATGTGAAGCAGATGAAACGCCGCATTAGTCCGAGCAGACGGATGGCCAAAAAACGCGCAAAAGAAATGTGTGTGCGATGTTCAGACCGGTTATTTGCTTTGAGTTACTCCTTTGCCAAAGTGATAGACTATAAGGATCCCTCAAATTGTGTCCACGGGACATGCATCTTGGCAGGATAAACGACGCTCGGATTTGTCAGGTTTTCACGTGACCCATGCATGGACTTTTCCGATTGGCTGGTGTCGGAGCGAACGATTTGACTCGTATGCCAAGCTGCTGTCAAAAGATTGGTTGAGTCGAAGTCCGGTGCAGTAAATGTTTAGTTAATGGTTGTAATTCGCATTACTTTATGCGTCTTATCATCTAAATATGCGTATTATATTTATCATTCATTCATTTATATGAATTCATTTATTAAAAAAGGGAAATACAGATATATTTCTAATAAAAGTGCACTACTGTTACTCGCATAATCTATGAATATAACAATTATTTATTTATGTTGTCTGACTATGGTCGTCAAAACGACTTCAACATGAAGTGGCAGTCTATGATTTATTTAGTCTATATTACTAATATGTAATGTAAAGACCAAACATGATATAATATGTTGGATATTTGTTATTCATACTGTGGTCAAATCTCTATCACCAAATAAAAAAGATTGTAGTGAGGGACATTCCTATCTATACACTTAACCGTGCAGCCGGTATTTCCACCATATCAATCATTAAAATCATTAATTTTGGGGCTGGGGGGGGGGGGGGGGGGGGGGTTGCGCTCCAGCCTCATATCCTAATTAAATTTGCGCATGTGATTGAGTTCGCATCTCGGAGCCAGAAGAACCCATGACTGATCATCGTGTGACGAAGGAAAAGAGGAAAAGTTAGTTCGTTTCAGAAAGTATCAGATGGTTGGTGGGGTTTGAGTGTTTTCATACTTAGCCTACATATATATATTTTTTTCTCACTAGACTATTCCATTCTCTCACTAGACCTTTTCCCATAACTATTATGGGCAATAGGGGGAAAAGACAAGCCCACATATTCACACCATGCCGTTGAGGTTGACTAAAACTCGCCTTGTCATTGGCCAGGACAAGAGATGTTTCACTTTGTCGTGAGGTCTTGTTTTGGAACTGCCGGTCTGACTGGTTAGGTCGCCCACAGCGCAGGAAAGCACACCATGTCATCGAGACAAACAAAATAGAGATGTTGTGGCAAAGGTGTGAAAGGATTCATGTTGTGTAAATCAACGGTCATGTAGCCTAATGGTTCTTCTAAGTATAAGACAAGTAGGCTTATATGCCAGTGTAAGACAAGATAAAATAAGACGAGATAAGATATTCGACGTTCAGTGTTCCTCAAGTTACTCTTGTCAGGTTCGGCCTACTGTCTAATAATGTAAACTTACACTGCATCAATTTAGAAATATTCATATATTTTTTATTATTTCTAATACCTATCGTTCACTACCGGATACTTTTATTGTATCTTATCTTATCTTATATTCTTATCTTAACATTCATATAGCCTATTGACCGACTTCACCCGGCAAGACAAGTCTGGTGGGGATTATTGGAATCAAAACTCAGAGCCTGCAGAGCCGTAGAATCACCTCCCTCGTGGCAGCCCCGTCAACAATTAAGAAGCGAACAAAGACACTCTTATTTCTAGTAAAATATAGCCTCTAAAATGAGGAGAAGGATGTTGTCTGAGTAAGCCTAATAATTCAATTGACATTGCTTTACCAATTGACACACTCCCTGATCAGCAAATGGCGACCTCCCGTGGTGGTTGCAGTTATTGCGCCAAACAGTTTATCCTTCAGTAGGTAGTTCAATTTCTATGATGTGATCATGTGTGTGATTATATAAATTATTCAATAGCTCACATCATATTACCTCAATTTAGAAGGAAAGTGAGGTTCCATCCAAATACCAATTAGGCCTACCCCCAAAAAAAACAACTCCCGAACTGAGTAAAATTAACCACGCTGACGAAGGTCTGCATGTTAAATGCATGTTAAAAGTAAATCAAATACGAGTTGATGAAAGGATGTGGATTCACGAGGCCATGCATTATGTGCCGTCATAACACATCCAAAGTGCAGTCCTACAAAAACTTTACTCGCCCTATGTAAGATCACTTTAAGAGCGTCAGCGGTCACATGTCAGAATTAAACAAGCATGTGCCAACTGGCCAGTTGCAAACACTTGAAAAAAAAAGTTTGACAAGACAATTTGCGGACTAAAAGTAGAGAAGCGGAAGGCTAGATTCAACATCAGAGGATATCGGTATCATAACGAGCGATGGAATATGTAGCCCAGGTATAATATTTATAACATCGACACAACTTTTTTGCAACGTACTGTGTATTGCATGTCTAATTTTTAAAATGTATATCTTTCATCATCATTAGACAATTCTGACGTCGAGATTCTCTCTTGACTTGGGGCCATTGAAGGAGCCCCTGGCATTCATCCGAGTGCTGGAATTGGTATGTTTTCTTCACATTTAATGTATTTCGGTCAAGTCAAGTCAGAATTTAAATGGATTATCTTGTTCGTCTTGTGACTTGTAGCACACCCAGATCGGCGCTGGGATGCATGGGTTTATCAGCGGGTATACCGTTAGTTTTAAATGGATGGATATGATGTACTGTAGTTGTTAACGCTTTCGTTTGTATAATGTTTGAAGTGTCCACACCCGTTGGAGACAGCAAAAAGCGTTGTAAAACCAGTATTTTTAGGGCTGGATTTTCCTATGTTGCTAAGTTTAACGTTAGATTCCTACATAGGCTACCATATGTGTATATTCCCACATCCTGTTTCTACAACTACGAAAAATAACACTAATACGGTGTCACCTGATGGTAGGCCTATCACTCAATTTCCTTTACAAATGGGTGAAAGTGATCTTAACCCCGCAATGGTCTTGTCCACTGAATACTAACTGGAGGGATGTTTGTTTGGGTCGCCTCTCCTACTGACGCTCTCTTTGATTTGGCAGATATTTTCCATATTTGCATTTGCAACTACTGGAGGATATTCTGGTACCACATGTGTCATCGTGAAATGCCCAGCAAACGACAGCCAGGAAATATCTGCCAATTTTAATTACCCATTTAGGTTTGTTCTATTATTCTCATCGACTCCCCTAACTCCTGGTTGATTGATATTTGTTTGGCATATGTTCATGACTTAATAGGAATGTTCTTGTTTCTTAGATTGATGCAGCATTCTTACATAGTCCCTGACTGTAAGAATGGCACCACTGAGCAATTCCTTATTGGTAACCACTCTTCGTCGGCAGAGTTCTTTGTCTCCATCGGGGTGCTGTCCTTCCTCTACAGCATAGCCTCGTTGGTCCTCTACCTGGGTTTCCAACACGTGTATAGGAAGACCAGCCAAGGGCCTGTTCTGGTATGTCTCCATTTTCAGAGAGAGAGAGAGCTCTCGGTTCCCCATTTTTAAACTACTGTGAGATCTCTCCCGCTCTCTGCTGCAAGAGTCATCATATTCAATTAATTATATCGCTTTATCTGTGCTGTGAACTTTCTGTTTCTCTGCAAGGATCTGTTTGTGACTGGAGCCCTGGCCTTCCTGTGGTTGGTTTCGTCTTCGGCTTGGGGGAAAGGTCTGACCGATGTCAAGTTCGCCACCAGGCCCACGACCATAGTAGCGCTTATTGGTGTCTGCAGGCCTCCGGGAATTTGCACGGCGGGCAGTGTGCCCTCCATGGGCCGGCTCAACGCCTCGGTGGTGAGTTACAGCATCATGTCGTCTTAAATTCAACCCTGACGATATGATCCCTGTAGCGTGTAGTTTGATTGTATGCTTTGATTTTTCTCTACCCCATTTGTAATTTGCTTTACATAAAACTGACATAAAGCTAAATAATTCAATGTTAAATGTAAATGCAGTGTATGTGTATGCAGAAAGTCATATGCCTGACTTTGATTTGTCATCTTCCCCCTCCCCCTTCCTGTCTCGTTTCTTCTTATTTCTACTTGGTAGATGTTTGGCTTCCTTAACCTTATTCTGTGGGGAGGCAACTGCTGGTTCATCTATAAGGAAACACCATTCCACAAGTCAGCCAATCAGCCAGAAGCTGTGGAGGGGAGTGGCCCGCCCACTTAACCACAGAACCTCCTCATCTCAACCGTTATATGTATATGTGTCGCTCTTCTGCTACGGACTGCTTTTCATTTTTTCTAATGTTTCATGTGTTTTAGGATTATGTGGTTGGTAGTTTTGAATTTGACTCCACCAGTGATCCGTTTTTTTTTACATTGCTACATATGAATGTAGCCTTTTCTCTTGAGTTAGTCATTTGCTTAATGAGTAAGCAAAGGGTTTTAACTTGCATATAAACACTTGTTAAGTTAGTTTATTCAAAGATTTGCGTTGTGTTTCTACATATTATCGGAAGTTTTTGCGGTGCCAATATTTTTAAGTGTTATGTGTCCAACAAACCTATTTCTTTATTCATCAACCTTGTTCTATCCATATTTTAGTTATGAAGACGATGTTTATTGCTTGAAAGTGGTTTGGTTTTTTGGAAACCGATTTTTTGAAAACTTCCGTTTGTTTATGCATCATGGTTTTCATAAATAAAAGGAAAAGCTACTTTGTTAACTAAATTGTATAAAAACGATATAATTATATGTATAATTTCAGTGCAGTATTTTTATCACATGGTAATTTAAATAAATATGTAGACATGGAAGACATAGACATGGACATATCTGCATTAACAGACAATAATCCAATGCGAACACGAGTTTCATGCTATGGTCTAATGACGTAAAGGTATCGCGTGGACAGATGGCGTCAACTCGTGAACGCGCAAAGGCAGCAATGGCCACTTTGGATCGGCTCAATCCTAATATCGACCATGTTGGTTTAAACTGGAGTTGTTGGATAGAGAAATGGGATATTTTAACAGATAAAGGTGAGTGAAGACAACACTCCAAACGCTGTTCATAATCGCATTATGTTGTCGTTGTACTGTGATTAATGTCTGCGATACCCAGTAAACACAACCCAAACAAAAGACCCACCGGGTCCTAGTGCGGGATATGTTTACCAGTATTGTGAATCTGCTAGCCGGTTAGTGCTCCGCTGTTATTATAACCTTGATCAAACTTAGTTTCTCGTGACAATTCAACTTCAAAAGGCATCGTAACAATAATTTAATTCTGATAATGTACAGTACATTTTACTTGCTGTCAAACGACATGTGTACACACTATATAAGTAGGCTATGTACAGTAAAATCAAAACAACGCTTCTACAGCTGATCTTTGACCGTATAAAGAATAGATATGGCCTCGAATCTAAAACATCACCTTAAATTATGTCTACGGGTTTCCATCTCACACCAGACGTCTTTCCCTTGCTTCCAGGTGGATCTAAAGAGGAAGACTCCGTTGATGAGAGCAGAGGCAGCGACACGATGACCCTCTCCAAAGAAGGTGAGGGTGATGGGGTGTATTTCAAAACACCAACTTAACCCAAATTAACCAAACCAGCCCTAACATCACTGTTCTTGTTTTCTGAAAGGTATTTAGTTAAATATATGTTTTTTATTCTATTTCTACAGATATGAAAATCTATGGCTACTGCCCAGCCCTTGACAACTTCTACCTGGTGGTGTGCAGCCACTGCGGGCAGTTAGTCAAACCACAGGCATTTGAAGCTCACTGTGAGAGGCGCCATGGTGCCCTCACCAAAATGTGCAACCCATTGTCCGGCTTAGCCGACCAGCAATGCCCCCGGCCTGGGCGCCTATCTGCAAAACCGTCCTCGAGAGAGACACACAAAGCGGTGGAAACTCAGGAGGCTGGCGGCTTCTCCAAACCAGCAACCGCACCCCAGCACAGAACCACCAAAGTCCTGACGGAAGAGGCCAGGTACTACACAGGCCTGTTCCTGGACCACAATAATGTTGGAGCACCATTTTGTGTGGCAACAATTACTATTACTTGTTTTATTAATCGGTTATGCACCGTTTGCCGGTGGTAAGAAGCTGCAGTACATCATGTTAATACCGTTAAGAGTCAACACGTTTTTATAATGTATTGAAAAGCACTTTGGTGACCCTTGCATCCTTAAACATACAGCCGGCAACAGTGATGTACAATGTATCCATCTATGTATCATCTGTATTTCTTCACACATGTCGTGGTAATTTCCTCTCAGTTCACCGTCAGTCAAGTCTTCAGGTCCTCACGAAGCCCCGTCCTCATCGCCATGCCCCTCCCCCTCTAATCCCAGGGCTCCTCCCCGGGACCACAAACCCCTGACCCCGGCGGCGCCCGTCTCCTCTTCCTCGTCATCACAATCCTCCACCACAACCTCCTCAGAGAGACCCAAGACGGACGCAGGGCCCTCAGGATCAACTCTGAGTGCTCTGCCAGAGGGCCCGAGGACCTACAGTCGAACTCACAAGAAAGTCTACAGTACGTGTCGTGGCAGTGGGTGCATCTTTTTTTGACTGTGTATGTCCTTGGCGAGAACGCTCTGTATGGTAACAATGAAGCATTTTGTTTGAATTCATCTTTATAGTTGATGGGTGTCCAGTGATCCATCTCAGCTAGTAGTACAGCATGTCTTTTTTTGGTCAATGCTGTTTGCTGACTTACTCGCTGGTTACTGTGTTTGTTTTCACTCCCCAGAGAAGGAATGCGATCCAGACAAACACTGCGGGGTGCTGGATCCAGCTAGGAAGACGCTCTGCACCCGACAGCTTATGTGCAATGTAATACACCTCATCTGTAGTAGCGTAAATTACTTTAATGTAGTGCTGTAATACGATTTATTATACTCTGTAGTACTTTCAGGTGTTTGGTACAACTCTAATACATTTAATATCATCTCTTATATTGTCAATTTGCTGTAAGATACTTTTATAGCATCTGTAATACACTTTCATAACATCCTCACTGTAAGGCAATCACAAGCTATCATCTTACATCTGACTTAAACAGTGGAGGAAATGTATTTCTTCCTTCCGTAATGCAACCCGTTGTAGAGTAGTGTTGTAGTAGGGAAAATCCCACCTCGGAAACGATCTTTGAACGTGATTTTTTTGTGTGATAGTGTCTTGGTATGCTTAAGTTCCCAGTGTGATAACTATGCCTTTTTCTGCACATGAATACTAGGATCCAAAAAGCTAAAAGTCGATAAAGAGGAAGGTGAACGAATTCAACTAAATTTTCACATCTGATATTTACTTACCATCCATGATCTCCTCGATGGTAGATCCACTCCATCCACCAGCGGAGGAAGGTGGAGGGCCGGAGCAGGCCGTTCGACCAGCTGGTGATGGAGCAGAGGACCAGCTCTTCAGGCAGCGATGTGGACAAATTCTCAGCCAGCGAGGACTCGCCAACCCCCACCCTACCGACGCCATGTCTCCAGATGCCTCAGGACCCGGCCACGCCCAAGCACATGAAACGCACCCTCGGCACCAACTGCCCCATCCTCTGGTATCGCATACTCATGAATATGATGTTCTGAGATACTGGGCAGGGAAAATCAGCACATTATGGTTATATGTGTAAACAGGTTAGGAGTGGATTTCTCAACGTTTAATCTATTGACAAGTGGATTTGTACATTCTGCATGGCCGGTTATGTTTTCTTTTAAAGGTGTCATATTATACCACCAGGTGTGAGTGTGGTTAGCCGTTACTAGCCGTCCACTTGTGATTTCAGAAGAGGCAGATTGTCAAACAGCTTGTAACGGCTAATCACACCTGGTGGTAGCATATGTCCCCTTTGATACACACTGCAGGGGAGTCTGTTTGTAACAGGGTGTATTACCAATAAGCCCCTCCTCTCCTCCGGTTCGACCTTTGACGTTTGACCTTTCCTGTAAGGCGTTCATGTGCTTATGTGTTGCTCTGGCTTGCTCCGAACGTCCAGGGAGCCATCCCGCAGGGCTCCTGAGGAGGAGGGTGATGGTGCAGTGGAGGTGGAGATCCAGCACCCCTACCCCTTTAACCAGAGCCTGCCGTCCAGTGGGGAGAGCGAAGAGGAGGAGGAGGAGGTGGAGGAGGAGGTGGAGGAAGGGGGAGATATAGAGGAGAAGGCGGATGATCAGGAGGAGGAGGAGAATGGCGATATTCCTGCCACTCCTTGGCACCCCAAGCCTCTCGGAGTGAGTGCTGAAACCTGCTGACTCCCAGTAGCAGTTTGTAGAAAGTGATTTGCATCGGCTTGAAAATTAATATTAGGCTAACCAAATCAGTCTAACCTCAGCTCCGGTGCCCCTTTCCTATTTTGAATATGGTATGAATATATTGCCCTGCTCGACTGCTGACCAGCTGATCTATGTATTTTCTGTTTTCAGATATGCACTTTTGGAAGCCATACTTTGGGTTGTAGCATCTTCACTTTTGACCGGCGCCTGCATCACCTGCGGTTTGCCCTCAGCGACATGGTGGAGCAGCACGTCAACGCCCATCTGTGGAAGTGAGTCTGTGTTCACGGGGAACACAGCAGCCCTTGTTCAAGGGTAGCAGTGTGTTGTAGTGGGGTTGGGGACTTTAACGTTTGATAAGTGAACGCAATGTACCACTTGTTCTCCGTGCTCAAAGCGGGCGAGGTCTGAGTATTATTATTATGTTATTATGTCTTACTTAATAAGCAGTGTATGCTAAACTTCAAATACAGTTTGTGGATTGTAACAAGGTCCATGCAACATGCCACCGAAGTGGCTGCCAGACTCCACCTAGGTGTCTTTTTACTGGGTTCCTCCAGACAAGGACACAGGATGGAAAACTGGTTTATTGTTGAGGGTGCTTGACAATGATACATGAGCTGGTGCGCCATGTTGCCATGCAGCAGATCTCCTCCAGTGTTTATGGTGATGGTCTGTACACATTGATTTCTCAGGTGTGTAGCCTCACCCAGCCCTAGAGTCCAATCAGTCTGACTTGGGTCAGATGCGGCTGCATAAACCAGCCATCGTACACACGCACACCTCCCATGGAAATATCATCCAATATCGAATACATACATACTGTAGTGTAAGGCTGATAAAACATGGGATGGGATTGAGTTTTGTAGTTTCATCAAGCTTCAATGGCATGCAAATTGTAGTGTGTTGACAAGTCTTAGCATCACGTGTCAACATTCCCGTTTCCATAGGAGAATACCTCAGGTTCCAGCTGGGCTCCAGTCCCGCCACCCCGCCACCACCGCCCAGGGCCCTGCCATCAAACCCAGAACCTCTTCCTGTGGCCCGTCCAGCTCCGGCTCCCCCTCCTCAGGACCCTCCAGACCCAGGGGAAACAGGCCGAACCTCCCAGGCAGCAGGTCACCCCACGCTACAGGACCCTACCCGACCCGATTCCCCATGGGGCGATCGGGCAGGGCACCATCCAAAGGGAGAGGGCCGGTTCCCGTGGTGACTCAAAGCAGCATCAGAGTAGAGGCCTCCACACAGATCAGGACGTTCCCTCTCCACGAGAAGAAAGACCAGCGGCGGCACCCCCACGCACCTCCCCTCCACCCCCTGATGAAGTCCCCACGCGGACCAGCCACCAACAGACACCACTCCACCGCAGGATCAAAGCCATCAGACCCGGGCGCCCGGTCGCCAAGCAACGGCTGCAGTCGGGCCGCCGCCTTCGCTTCACCGCTTCACTCAAGCCTGCGCCGCGGCGGTGGGGCCGGCATTGGACCTGGCGGTGAGCAGCAGAGGCCCGGGGGGTCAGACCTCAGGGGCCCCACGCAGAAGCGCAAGATGAGTGGCTCTGAGGGGTTGGCCGGCGGCCCCCGCCCCAAGCCCAGGAGCTCCGCCCAGTCCCGTCACCCGTCCAGTCAGTCGCCCTCCGGCCTGTTCTCCTGGAGGAAGGGGACCCGAGTGGGCGCCGGCCCTGGAGATTAGCCTAGACCGCTGGAGGGTAAGTCCACAGAGAAGTATAGACTCAGGCTATGCTATGGGCTAGTTGTGGCGCACGTTAATATGTAGGCTACGGGTGGATTCTAGATATTAAGTCATTTTAGGAGATACTTTCATCAAAAGCAACTTGAATTGAAATGAGATGGAGGCCGTAAGACCGCTGCTTCCTAAAGGTAGGTTTTGGACATTGCGGTTTCAACCGCAAATGTATTGGCACGGCACACAGCCCCAGTATTTCTCAACTGATATTTGTACTTTGCAATGTTCTGGGATTCTTAAATTGTGATACTGACGAATGCTGTTTGGTTTTCTTGTTGTAATGGCAGACAAGAAACGAGATGAAAGAAAATTCACCATGGGAAAAAACAACCACTTGGAGGAGGAGCCTAGGACAGCCTGTGTGTGTGTGTGTGTGTGTGTGTGTGTGTGTGTGTGTGTGTGTGTGTGTGTGTGTGTGTGTGTGTGTGTGT
>JAOPUD010000001.1:7507598-7524539 GCA_027122715.1 Trisopterus minutus
GGGGGTGGGGGGGGTGGGGAAGGTACTGTTTACTGGCATGGTGCCTTACTGGGTACTGGTCATGTTCCCTCCCTGTGATCCTTAGGGCGCACTCACACTAGGTCATCTGTACCGTGCCCGAGTACGTTTGCACCCTTAAGTCTAGATCGTTTGGCCAGTGTGAGCACGCCATCCGTACTCGAGTACAGTTAAACTCCGTGGCCTCAGTACACTTTGGAGAGGTGTGCTCAGGCCACGGTACAGATGCTAATGACCCGACACGCGCACATGCACACACACGGATACGTTACCTATATGTACAAGAGGCAACCGTACTCAGGCCCAGTTGAGATTGCCTAGTGTGAGCACAGGCAAGCGGCTAAGTTGGGGGGGGGAGGGGGTACAACCAGTTATCTTCTGAACGAACCATTCTCTGGGGTATTTAATCATCTATTTGAAGAACTAGGTTGGTGGAATAATATTTGAATAAAAGTCGATAAGCATTTTCTGTTTCCGTCTTCCTACAGGATATGGATGGGGGAGCGTCATCGGGACTTTGTTGGCTGTTTTTTAATGCAAGTTAACGACATGTTGCTTATGACATTGTTGCCCCACGATTTGTGTTGTGCCTAAAATCCTCCATTTGGGAAGTACTTTAGTACTTTGGTATAAGTAGTGAACTGGCTCATGTCGCCACGGACATGGGACCACAAAACCTTTTAATATGAGCGAGGGACACTTTTCACTAGTAGTGTTGCAGGTTATATTTATCAGTTGTATTTGTACACAAATCTGATCTGACTTTTTACTTTCTCTATAGATTCTCATTTTTTTATGACCCACAAACTAATAAGGAGAAACAAATCTATTTGAGAATTACTGTGGCAATTTCTTTGGTGCTCTTGAGAAGGGGGAGGGATATCAAATATTTCCTCCACATACATTTGACAACTTTATCTTGGCAATTGATACTATGCACAAGGACCAACACAAACTGCTTGTTAATCACTCCCTACTCTTCCAAGTTCCATCTACCATATGATATTAGCCGTTTTGTTTTTCCTTCCTCTTAATTGTAATTGTCGCGCACATTATATTTCATTGATTACTCCATCTCTTTTGCCTTTTATTGTTCAATTTGAATTTTGAGTTGCACTTTGGTATTAGAGGATGAGCTAGTTCTGTTTGATCAGATGTGTGTATTTCATAATTTATGTATAGAGTATAGTTTGTGTGGATCATGTATATAACCTTTCATGTCTGAATTGATAAAGGTTCAGGGTACCATAGTTTCATAGCCTGAACTCATTAGGGTTTAACATTGCAACATAGCGGTGTATTTACTGTAGCTATCTTTATTTTAATTGGGCCACTTTGTATTCTCTATATATTTTTATACCTCCTTCACTGCAGCACAATGTGGGGCAATGTGAAGGGACAAAGTTGGAAAGAGATGAATAATCCCATCAATGTTCAGTTTTCTTTTTGGAAATGAACATGAAACTTACGGTAATTTTAAACATTTTTAATGTTTTTAATTTTATAGGTAGTGGTCAAAAATAGTTTTAACAAGCATACCAACAGGGAAAATGTATTCATTATTTTTCTATGACCCATTCTTAACAGTTATAGCAGAGTTTGCCAGCATAATAAAGAGTGATGTTAGGATTTGACATTATGAAAGTAAATATTGAGGATGAACTAACAAGCATGACTTGCATATGTGAATCAATTTGAAATTTGTACAGTGGTGTGTTTCATCTAAAGCGGATTAAATGGTGGCCCAGCGAGGCCATTCTTTTTCCTGCTTCCTTGCGTCTTTTTGACAACTCAAAGTAAATTCTGAGTAAAACCGAATTCCACAAAATGTAGTGTTGTATAATCTTCTATCTAGTACACTACAGTGTGTTGGAATTATCTTATCTCTATCTTGGAGCACTAGCTCATCATCTAAAAGGCTGGCACGCAGCCTGGAGAAAGATACAACATGTCATGACAAATCGCACACAGAAAACATGCTTGCGTGGGCTGTGTTTAGTCACCGACTAAAAGTTGTCTTTGACGGGAATATTTAACTAAATATCACTCACTGAATGAACTACTACTTTACATTACACATAAACATATGTTTGTAAGCTGTGTTTTTTTCTTTATTTCGCAATCTACAACAGATAGGATTTACTATGAAGCCTGGCTGTCACTCAATAAGTAATCTCTGTTAAATAGACATAGCTAAATATTTGTTGTCCGTTCTGAGTAAATACAGGACGTAATATTCTCGTTTCCTCAATACCACTTCTTGAAAACTAAGAAACACGACAAGTTTAATAAAACTTGTCTTTATTTGTCTATACATTTATTGCCTTGAATGGCAAAGCAAATACATGACAAGTCATGAAGAGAATTATTCTATGAAAGGAAATCTGGTTTGATTTGTGTTTCCACAGTCCAAGCCAAAGTCCCCATTAAGTGTAGTTAGAATAAATATGAAGTAATTGCATTCCTGTGGGCAATTACTTTGATTTAATCATGAAATGCCTTGAACGCAACATTCCTTTTGCCTGGGTTTTTCTAATGTGGTGTTGAAATACGTTTGTTGCGTGGCAATACCGTGGCAATATATTGGTGTGGAATACATAAATAAAGTGGCGGCTGACACCAATAAATAAACTTATATTAAGATCTACTACAGCCAAGTGGATTGAAGCACTTAATTTTACAATCACTAAAAAAATCACTTCACTTTAAATCACTTTAAAATTATAGTCTTTCAAACAATCCCCAGTCTGTGTGTACCTTTTTCTGGGAAGGGCAATATACCTGATAGGGGTGTACAGTACATAAAGATTATTCTGTCACATTGGTGCCCAGAGATGTGAGGGTCGATGTATGTGCAACATTCTCTATCTATTCGGGGGCAAGTTTTATTTGGGCTGAATCGGGGGAAATGTGGGGATTATTATATATATATTATTGATGTTGACCGCTTGTATGTCAAAGGTAATGTTTTCAGTCAGTAGTCATCAAAAAAATATATGAAAGGTTTCTATCATGCTTCTCCTTTCAAAGAGTTTCGGCCTTCTTCTGCATAAAGGTTAGGGAAACTGTCCTGGAAAATACCTGGAAAAAGGTAGCCTTAAGCTACCCCTTTATTATGTATACTGATGTTCAAATGGAAAAAGCGTTATTTAAGCAAATGTGGAAGTCAAAATTCAAATAGTATAGTCGATAAGATAATGTAAAAACAACGTGCGTTTGGTTATACTCGTATCTTGATGTACTTTGACTGTAATCAGTTATTTCAGTGTGTTTGGAGTCTAGCATCTCTCTGAACAAATAGGTTCACTCTATGCTTTACATTGACGTTTATTAATTTGTGGGGGAAGGAATACACAGGTAAACTAGGATCATATAAATAAGGTGACTGAGAAGCAGGTGAAGTGAATGCATCTTTATTCCATGCCTCTAAAGTTCATAAGAAAGGATAGACTTTTACAACCCCTCTTCAAAAAATAGCATCCCTCTAGAGTTTCCCTTCATATATTCCATATAAGATGTATGAATTATTTGTCTTTATAAATATAACCATCTACTTTTATGTACAAAGAATCTCTACAATGTTTTATTCAACCTTTAAAATATAGAACTGGTAAGTGGATTGAAATAAAGTACAACTATTTAGCAATAAATACATGAACAATTGGGTTTGTAGTCTGGAAAGAGCATAAAATCTCAGAATATTTGTCATATTTGATGAGCAACTTTTCTTTTACAAATACAATATCAAGACTACTGTACTTTATAACAAAAACAAGGTTGCATCGTTGCTATTTAATAAATTAATAATTTCACATTGATAATTCGATGTATTCCTTTTACAGGGATTTCTGTTTTCTGTATCCAAAGTAAAGGTGTCCTATCATACAGTAGTCAAATAATAGGAAGCAAGCAGATTGACTGAGCCACCGTTTTCCAAGCTTGATTACCAGCAGGATCTGGGGGGGGGGGCGGGGGAGGGGGTAAGACACACAAACACACACGTATACAAAGACACTATCTCACATGCTAACTAGCATTGCCGTGTCATTATTTTTCCTTGTGGAGAGATGAAAGGACAAGGTTGCCGTGTGGCTGGGATGTGGGGCTGCTGTTGCTGACTTCTGGCTGCTGGGGCTGTCGTAATGATCATGCTCTGAGGAGGGAGGGGGGGGGGCAGGCCCTGGGCGGCATTAACAATTTGTAGCAACTTGGGATCTTCTGTACATTAGAACACTTCTCAGTTAATGCCAGTATGAGGTGGAGGGTTAAGGTTGGACAGGAAGGTCTGGAAAGTAGTGGAAAAAAATGCACAATGATACATCAAAGATAATTGTAAATGTATTTCAACTACTACAACACATTACATAGATATAAAGATACTTTTTTTTTATTTTTCATTTAAACCTATTTATGATATAATTTCTTGAGAATACAATATGAGAGAACCAGAGGCATTTTCATTGCCCTCTGTCATCTCCAGCACTCCCATATGATATGAGTTTGCATAAGCTCAGATTATTGCCCCAAGAATGGTTGCCGGGCAACCGTGGCCCACCCCGATATGATGGGTTGCACGAGTATTAATTTGACTCTGCAATACTGCTGCCTTTTAAATGTGTGTGTGGGGTGTGTGTGTGTGTTTGCTGCATTATTACCTCCTTATTTTCCACTGCAATCAACAGCTTAGAAAAGACCACAACTTTTAAGGTTTTCTTTGATGATGATATCCGTGACAGCGTTGAACACAATCTGGACGTTCTCTGTGTCTGTGGCACAGGTCATGTGGGTGTAGATCTCCTTCACACCCTTCTTCATGTTGAGGTCCTCAAACTGTGTCTTAATGTAGTTGCAGGCGTCGTCATATGTGTTAGGACCTGCAGGACAATTGTTTTGGGGTCAGACTTGAGATTGAGGATAACACAGTACATGGTGTCATGAGATATGTTTGATATTGATACTTCAAAAGTTAAGTGCTATGTTGGTTCACGTTAGGTATCCCGTTGCTTAGCATGCTTATAGCTAACTGCATCAACTTTTGAGAAGGCTGACAAATAGTGAACTAGCACTCACCATCATAGTCAGGGAAGCAGATGCTCAGGTGGACCTTCTTGATCTTCTCCACGAACAGATCCTTCTTGTTGAGGAAAAGCACAATGGAAGTCGTCGCGAAGAACCTGTGGTTGCAGATGCTGTTGAACAGATGGAGGGACTCGTGCATGCGGTTCTGAGGACATGGAGGAGAAGGAGAAGACACACAGTGAGCTTGTCGATTCTGAGGGTTTTGGTTCAGTGTGTGGGTGTCATTGTGGCTGGGGAGGTTGTTGGTTGAGTCAGTTCGTACCACTTCGTCGTCCTCTACCAGCACCATGTCGTACGCGCTGAGAGCTCCACAGAAGATGATGCAGGTCACTCCCTCGAAACAATGGATCCATTTCTTTCTCTCGGATCTTTGGCCGCCCACATCGAACATCCTATTGGTGAGGGGCGGGGGGAAAAAGTCACTATGTGTCTACTAATCGTCGTCGATGCAGGTGGCCGATTGGACATGGATGGTAATGCGTTAACCTGCTGTTTGAATCACCTGAAGTGCAATTCTTTGCATCCGAACTGTTCTTCAATGATACCAGTGGTCTTGACTCGAGACCGCAGCACATCCTGCTCATTAGGAAGATAGTCGGCCTTGCAGATTCGGTCCATATCGGAGAGGTAGCTGTAAATGGCAAGTTCACAAGAGAACACACGTCACAAATTTATTCACAAACTACAGACCAAGCTGGAACACCAACTTCTTTTACAATGTCTATTGTGTACGTTTGCAATTCTGCACTGACCACTCTTAGCACTTCTACGTCTACCAATAAAGTGGGTTGCTTTGATTGTTAGACCTAGCCCTCACCTAGACCTTGACATAGCCTCCACCATATGATAATGAAATGTGCTCTGGACTGAGTCTGGCTCTACCTGTAAGCATCCTTGAGAAAGATAGCTGACTCTTGCTCTAAAATGAAATGCATGAAACCGAATTGACTGTAAGTCTCTTGGACAAAAGTGTGTTGTTAAACAGTGATACGTAGTGTACTCACTAGCCAGCGGAGTCGTTGAGTTGGTACTCAGCAGCTCTGTCATAGGACGCCTGTACACCAGTGTCCTTCCACAGCTTCTTGATGACATCCGCCAGCTCAGAGGGCATGCTGCCTTCCTCGATGGAGTCTGACAGGTTCTGCAGCTTCTGGGCATCCTCCTGTAGGATTCATGCGTACAGATGTGAGGAGGTTTATCGACTGCAAAGTAAGGAAATCCTTGCGTTGATAGAAGTTACAGGGAGGAATTACTTTTAGGTTTAAACTTTCTTGCACGTTTGGGAAAATGTACGTCCTCAATGATTTTTGTCAAATGTCTGGATTAGCTTTTCTTGAAACCAATAATAGAGATTTGAGACCTGTCCAGAGGTGGATCCAAAATCAATGGCCAACATCTCCATGCCTCTGATGATGGCCAGGGCAGACTGCAGGATGTTGCCAAAGATGATGCTCCTGAACTCCATCTGCTCCTCCCGTGAGTAACCACCTTGATGGAGAATCCTTTAGACAGGGAGATAGTTAGGTTAGGAGTCAAACCTCTTGTATAGAGAGTACGGTTTAGGTTGTAGGCCTATACACTTTTTCTTTGGAATCAAAGAATCAGAAAAAATAAAGGCACCAAATCTTATTAAATGGTCTGTTTACAGTGCCACCCTGTGGTATGTTTAGGAATAATATTTGGGCGTCACAGGAACTGGGACAAAAGGCAAGTGCTGCCAAATCAGTGTGAGCAAACGGTCGCCCTGTTGACCTTTTGTTTTTCAAAAGGAAACTGACAGACATGTGGGGACATTTTGGCGTGCCATCTGCATTCTCCAACAGATATTTTTTACCATTACTCTGACACCCACACACATTCACGTTCATTTAGCCACTTCACATTGCAGTTTAGTGTAACTCACTTCATCTGTTTCACGATGGTGCTTTTGCCAGATTCACCAGCACCTGGAAAAAGAACAAAAGTGTTAACACAATGTCACACTTTTCATTGTCATCCCATTTGTCAGCCATTATATCAATTCACACTGTGGCAGATTAGAAACCAGACAATCATAACGGTCTGACAATTGGGAACATTCAGGCCTATAAAGCACATTAATAGTGCCGTGGCCTCTACATACACAACGGTCTAAAATTAGGGTGGGGTGCTAACATGATTACAATTTCACTGATCCAATTGGATTTGCAGGACTTTAGAGTAGAGGTGGAGTGGCAGACGGAAGGAAAGCCTGTAAGGAGATCATGACAACCAGAATGGCGTTCCTCCCACTCTCCAAACAGAGGACGCCACTTTATTCCATGAGGCTTTGATCTTTTAAGTCCCAGGTTGGTCGGTTAGAAGGCCTGCTTTTTTATGATTGAAAGTCCTAAGTTGTCTACGTTCTACAAGAAAACAAAAAATGCTGTATGTCAATCCATAAATGAGTTGATTGATAGATAGGAACTTTATTAATCCCTCTGGAAGGTTCCCCCAGGAAATTGCACTTCCAGCAGCAGCAAATACCATGTTGCAAATAGAATAAGAGTTAAAAACAAGTGTATGTCTACTGTTCATTGGTGTTATTTCTAAAGTTTAACAGATTTTGACCCTTGGATGCTGCATCCCCCAGACAGTTAGCTCTCCCCACACTCTTCAGACACATGATTGAGACGATGCTGCCCTGGCCCTCTGCAGGCTAACGCATCAGCCCCCCTTCAGAGTTCTCAACTGTAACAGCTTGAGACCGTAATTTGTCACTCCTGTCCTGTATTGCTTAACACAGGTAAATCATGAAACTTTGGTCAATAAACTTGGAAAGGCAAAATAAAATCAAGGTATGTGGCTGGTGGCATTGACATAAGAGGCTTAGTAGGTGCATAGTGTTGAGGGGAGGGTATTATAATGGTTAAAAAATAATGTATTTGAATGACGGTCAGCTTTCTAAATTCTCACAAAATAAATCTGCAAAACGTATGCTTTTTCTGCTTAGTACCAGTGGTTTAACACCTTTTCAATAATCATTAAATTGCACAATAACTATTTCTTATTTTGCTTTTCCTTTCCTCCACATTTGCAAAATCACCTCAGAGTGTAGTGCTTTATCAACATAATAATGTATATTTATAGGGCATATCAAAGCTATGATTGTTGGTTTGCTGTTAGTTTTTGGTAGGCTATGCTTTCATGTTATACACAAAACCAAACACTTCAGGTGAATGTAGGCTCCACTAAGCTGATAGGATTGAACTATCATCACTGTACTCTAAGCCAATCTATTTTAGACCAAAGATTATGATCTTTGAAGTGTAAGGTAGCAAGTATTTTATATTTAAGTTGAAATTTGTATTCAAATCCTTACAAAATAATATACTCGAAGAAAATGAGATAAAGGACAACATTTTATATTAATAACAATCAGAAAAGTTAATGTCTGCTGTTGATGACAGTTTTTTAACTTATTAACTATTATATAGAAGAGAAATAATTGTCAGTTGATTAACTGATCAGTCTAACCCACTGTCTACCAATGTTAATAGTATTGATACAACTTTTTATTTCTAATTTGCATTCAAGCCTTACATTGTAATGGAATGTTTCTGGCTCAGCATTATTTTTCAGTTTAGATGTGTGCCAGGAACACACCTTCCATATCCTCAACATATATACTTAACAATATGGTTTAGCAAACTATGCACTTATCTTGGATCGGGATCTAAAATCCCCTGAGCATCTTTCTGCACTGAGCATGATGTCTCTCTCAACCGCTTCACCTCCTGAGAAGGCCCCTTCCCCTCTCCAAGAGAGCACTTGATTATTCAGCAAAAAATAACTATTTAGTCCACCAATTCAGGTACAACTTGTTTTGATGCATGTTTGCAACTTCTTAAGGCTTCAGCCATGCATAATTTTGTTATCATTGTGCCATATTATGCCCAGATGAGAGTTCCAAATTTTGATTTAAAAATAAATTACTAATTAAACACAAGTAAGTGTATTTCCCCATTTCCTTGCTTCCATGAGTGAAAAAGGGTGTGGCGTTGAGGCCAGGTCGGGAGAGCGCCTGTCCCTCCTGCCAGCTCAACTTCATCCTCAGATCATGCAGTCTAAAATTCAACCTTTCCGACCCAGAATGTAGAAATAGTTGGATCTTGTTGTTGGATAGTAGGATCTGGCAACCCCAGAAATCTGAGTAAAGCCATCGGAGTGAAGGGGCAGTATCGAGGCTCCCTGGTCCTGAAGGTGTCCACACCAAGTCTGCCCCCAGAGACAAGTCCTCAGGAGCCCACTTACCAAGCAGCAACAGTTTGACCGTCTTGGAATCCTTGTCGGCATCCTCCTGGAGCTGTTTTTCTAACTCCTTTGACTTTTTGTCTTCGGCGCTTGCTCCTGCACCCATTCTTTCTTCCACCTCCAAATCAAGATCCTCTAGATAAGAAATTTTGACGGTTCTCCAAGAGCAGCTCTTCGGGACTGGGTGCAGCACTAATCGTGCCGGTGATTTCCGAGCGGAGGGGGATGGGGGGAGGCGCTTGAGGCTTTCTGGCTTCTTAGGCCCTTTTCGATTAGATGATGCGATAGTCTCTGCTGAAGGGTCAAGTCAATTCAAGAGTCGGTTCCGCTCCAAGAGCCAGCCTTTAATTCTCTTTACTTAAGCCTAGTCTTAGGAGGGGCCTCTTCCTGATTGGCCAGCCAATCCAATTATCCAAATAAGGACATGAGTCAAGGGGGAGGAATAATGGGAAAAATTACAACTATTACAACTTTTACTTTTTTTGCGAGACATTTACATATTCCAAAGTCATTGGGTTTTCCTTTTATTTTTATCATTAAAAGTCTGAAAACGTTAATCTCTTAGAGTGAATGAATCTGTTTGTTTTGTGTTTTTTGGTCCCAGTTTGGTGAAGCAGCAGCTACAGGAAAAAGCCATTGCTGGTCATAGCCAATGGAGAGTCGTCTACAGGCCTAAGAGTCACATGGATAATGGAGTGAAGAGGGCATTAAAGACGAGTAAACCCATTATGTTTAAGACGTTTAAATACCAGGTGGTGTGATGCATGCTAAAAAAAGCAAAAAAGCAAAAAGCAAACCTCTCTACCAGTGTCGATGGGGGTAGATATTATAATTTATTCATTTGAATGAAGCTGCTATCACAGTTTCACTGACTATCAATGGCTATGTCAAGAGTTAAATTGGTTATGTTATGTAACAGCTTGGGTGGGGTCCTACGAGAAATGCCGGGCATGACCCTCTTAGTGTGGTGGGTTAAGGTTAGTAGGGAATATGATCAAATAATCACACACACACACACACACACACACACACGCCTACACATGAACACACACACACATCCACCCACCCACACAATTACACACGCATGCACACACACACACACACAAACAATGAATTACACACACACATACAAATGCACACACACAAGCACACATAGTTTTTGTGGTATGGTATAGATCTGGGGGTTACATTTTCCTTAGTTTGAAGTCAAGGTATAAGTTAAACTTTTTTTCAACTTTATTGGCACAACATTATTTTTGGAGTAACAATATATTATCTTCAATTTGCAGTAACATTATGCATGGGTAGTCTCTGAGTACCTAATATTAACCCTATGAATGTATTACTATATACATGAGAAATTTGGCACTTTACATTTTTAACAAGGCCAAAAGTATTTTAGTTGAGATATCTGTAACCCATTGTTGCATTCATGCAAGCATTCCCAGCCTACCAACAAGTGAGGAACCAAGAAGTTTATTTTAAATTTCTCAAAAGATCTGTGTCCAAAGTTCACTTCATGTGTGCTTGTGTGTGTGTGTGTGTGTGTGTGTGTGTGTGTGTATGTGTGCATGCGTGTGGACATATTGTTTATTGATGAAGGGTAAAGCGGTAGAAAAGCAACCTAACCATTTTGGTTCTATTTATTTCTTTGATTTCTAAAAGTTGTATTTATAAGTGTAGTTGTCACTAAATGTATGTATTATGTATGTAAAAGGTATTAACGTAAAGCTTAACAGAAATATTGAAGATGACAATGAGTGTATGTGTGTGTGTGTGTGTGTGTGTGTGTGTGTGTGTGTGTGTATGTGCGTGCGTGTGTGTGTGTGTGTGTGTGTTTGCGCGTACATGCATGCGTGAGATAGTGTTAAAGAGAGATGTATAGATGGTGAAGAGAGAGAGTGCCAGGCTTATGAAAAACGCAGAGCAGTTATACCAAATCATTGTGGTTGACTATCAGAATGTCAGAAGTCTAACCAGGCTTTGTTGTAAGTGATTGCTGTGATGCCAGTTTCTCATATACTTATTTAGTGTTCACTTAGCATATTACACATTGAGCAGAATACACCTAGCACTAAAAACAATTCTACCATAAAACTAATTCCTGAATTGTTTTATAAAATATCCTACGATTAGATATAATTTATTGTCTTCCAGAGTGGAAATCATTGCCAAAGGTTTAAATTGCATAGCATATCGATTACAAAGCTAGAACACAGACACATAAACACACACAGCAGCAGACGAGACAGCAGCAGACGAGACATCAGCTTTGGAGTTTATTGAGCGCCGTTAACAGGATGCATCATGACGTCATTGTTTGTCAATTAAACCGTAGACCGATGAATGCTTTCAGATCCCAGCTGTTTCTCCATTCAAAAAACCAACTATCCCACCCCGAAGGATCCGTTTTTGTTTCAAAATGATCCTCAAGCATCAAGCCGGAGCTCGACTGACCCCTGCACTGTCCCTCCTGAGAAGCATGATGTACACCTCACGTCACACCTAAGCTTGTGCGCTAATTGGCTATAGAAGGTTGCTGGCCTCAAAGCCCTGAACAGCTCCAAGCAGGCTAATCGTGGCATCCTTTCGATGGCCAATCCCATTAAAGCCTGGTGGCGTAGCAGCCCTGCCTGCCTAGTGGCCAGCCCCCCTCAGCATGGCTGATCTGTTGACCGGATTACCCACGGAGCATGAGCTCAGCCAGGGCTGGGAGGCAGGGGCGCTGACCATATCATGATGGTCCCTTGTGGAGCACATATGAGGAGCATCATATGTTTGTGTTGTGTGTGTATGTCTGGGGTGTATGTATGTGTGTCTGGGTGTGTGCGTATACTCCTATCTTGCTTTGGCGATATATTTATGTGTAGATATATATATATATTTATGTTAGGGGGGTGGGGTGGGGTGTTGAATGTGGTCTGTAACATGCAGGGCACATGGTCACATAGGAGGGAGGTGGTTTATCTTTTGACCTACTTGAAGGTCGCACAAGTCTTTCATACAAACAGTGTGACCTACTGTTGCACATCACTGAGAATGATATGATGTTGCCCCTTCTAACTGATTGTCTGATACATAAATACATAATCACACCCTATATATACTGTATATGTCACACAAATTTCCTTGGAGTGTTTTAAAAAAGTTTCGCAGTTTCTCATTTCAGAGACTTCAGAGACTCATAATTGTATACAAATCTTTATAGATTCTTAGTTATCAAATGCATTTCTTTAAAGGTTTAAAGGTTTTGGATGCAGTTGCAAGAGGCAACTTTTTTTGAACAATTAAGTAACATCAATAGTTTCTCTATGCATGCTATACACTAAAAACTATGATTTGTATATTTCAATATGAATATTGCATCAAGAATCTGAAGAGAAAAGTTCTTTCCTTTTCACAGACAGTTCATTAATAAGTGCGTGTGTGCATGCGTACATATGTGTGCATGTACGCATGTTTGTGTGTGTGTGTATGTGTGTGGGTTTCCATTACCAGAGCTTGTCAGAGGTTTACCCCTGCTTATCAGCTTGGATGCTTTAGTCCACCGGTGCCATACATAAGAGGACTCCCTCTATCCATTCTGGAGCCATATTTACACACTGGATGTGATGATAGTACTCAGGAATACACTTACATTAACACCATACGTCTCCAGTGTGCTATAAACACACATTCCAATGCCCTTTAAATACACAGCAATTGTAGATTTGAATCATTCATTTTAGGTTGGACATAAATACAGGATTAGGATGAAGCCCCTTAAGATGTACCATCTTGTTTTCAAGGAACTTGTTCCATTCAGGGTTCCAATGTTAAAGTGCAGATTTACAGAAGAACATGGCTGTGTATATTGAAAATTATTATATCAAGTAAATCTAGATTGTACCTTAACTGCATGTGATTCAATAATACATAAATATGTACTGTATGTATATTTGTATGTCTCTCATTTATTCATTCACATATTTTTTAATCTCATTTAGTAAAATATAGGTGGAAGGGATGAAGTAAAAGGTTTAAATGGAAGGTATGTCCAACCTATTAGGTTCTGCATGTCAGCCAGGGAGGTAGCAGTTCATTTACAGTCAAGTCATATCTAGCTGAAGCTCATGCAGTTTGACCACTTTTTGTTTTTAACACAATTGTTACAGAATAGGCCTACTGACTGTATGTTTTGTGTGTTAAAAAAATACATGTGTGGCTATTCTTAGTTATTATTTATAATAACTAATTATTATTGTATAGTTATCGAATTAAAATTTGGCTATTATTACTAAATTGTTCCTCCGCCAGAATAAGCACTTTTATGATGGCCACTAGAGGGCGTCAGGTCCCCGTATTGACATCCATGGCTCTACATAGAACTGACTGAAAATGGGTCGCATGCAAAATCTTTAATACCTTTTTTTACTTTAGCAAATTAAAATGAATGATTTTTCGGTGGACTTCTTTGTTTCTAGAACTGACGGGATGAAACGCAAAATACTGTCGGCTTTTTATAGAGCTAGGCATTAAAAAACAAAATCAAAGCTTTAATTTTAATGAATGTCAATGATGGTTGGCATTTGGTAGTCGGATATGTTGGTAATAGCTAATAACCTAAGTTACGGTTAACGTTAGCCCAATGTCGGCAGTATACAAATAACACAATAGCTCACAAATAAAGTGAAACGTTTACTTCAAAGTAGCTGTAGAATATCATATTTCACTACACACCTGATTAAGAGTTTCTCCGGACACAACAGGTGGTCTTTCATAGCCTGTTTGTGTGTGTCAGCTGGGCGCATTCAGCAGCGCATTGTAGTCCGAACAGAGGAGCCCCGCCGCGTGGCCCCCGGGCCAGGGGCCTTTCAGAGAGGCGCATTCCTCCTGGGCTGGCCGTGTTCTGGGCCACTCCAAAATCACACCGCCACTCGTCTTCATTTACATCATGTCAATTATTTGAGGTGAGTCTTTTTTTGTTGTATTCATGTAGGCCTATTATAATGTGTGTCAGGTTATTGGTTTTGAAGCAGCACTTTCTGTCCTATGTGTCCGTTTTTCTGTGACTTTTCTTTTTAAATTGAAATTAGGGACGGCATTAGCTCAGGAGGTAGAGCGGGTTGTGCTGGTAACCGCAAGGTTGCTGGTTCGATCCCCGGCTCCTCCTAGCTGAGTGCCGTGGTGTCCCTGAGCGAGACGCCTCACCCTAATTGCTCCTGACGAGCTGGCTGTTGCCCTGCGTGGTTTACTCCGCCGTCGGTGTGTGTGTGTGTGAATGTGTGCATGAATGGGTGAATGTCAGTCAACACTGTAAAGCGCTTTGGATAAAAGCGCTATATAAATGAGGATCATTTACCATTTACCATAGAACCCACTTGGCTTGGATTGAGTACACACACAACTCCCTATCAAGCACAGCCACTGGCATGCCACAATTTGAGTGTGCTTTAGGCAGGCTTGTGTGCTTCAGTGTGCTTTAATCGCAGTCGGCCTGACCTTTTTTGTTTGTTTGTGATGTGTTTAATATGTTGCTTATGTGCTGAGGTGTTTTTTTTCCTAATCCCTACACTGTGCCCCCCTTAGAGGAGCCTAGTTTGGGAATTACCTTATTTTCCCCTCGTCTTCCCTCTTGTTTTCCTTTTCTTGTCTAATAAGAGGGGGGGAGCATGCGCCCCGACAGTCTCTCTGTCCTATCTCCCCACACTGTCTTTTTTATGTTTCTTGGACGGTATGTCTATCTATCTATCTATCTATCTATCTATCTATCTATCTATCTATCTATCTCTCTATCTCTCTATGGGTTGCCAGCAACCTCTCTTCCCAGCTCAGGTCTCTTCCCAGCTCAGGAGGTTGACATTGCCATCCCATGGGTTCAGCCTCATCCTGCCGGGTTCACAAGATTTGGAGGGATGTTCATTTCGCCTTGCTCCACTCAGCTTCACTCACTCCACAGTTTCCTAGAAACTCACCCCCCGTTGTGTGTTCCCTTTATTGATTGACTCCTTCTTAAACCCTCCAGTGGCTGGTAGACATGCACCGCCAGGGACAGGGTTACCAGTACTTGGTGGACTATAAACCTGTTTATATTGTATGGAGTAATATAGTTTGTGTTTATTGCACACAGGTAAAACATGGCACATATGACCCAATAATAAGGAAATAATAATATGGAAAATCCTATGGATGAGAAAAAAATGTCAACCAAAAAAGTATGTTTCTTGATGATTTACCATTTTATTTATTTATAATTTAACCTTTCAAGTTGAGGTCCCCTTAAAGTATACATTACATTTTCATTTGATTGATGATTTCTTTGAGTTATGTTGGGTCAGATGAAATCCCAACAATGGGTTTGTGAAGGGGAAGGGAAGGGCAAGGCATGTCAGACCAACACAGACCAACTTATTATTTCACGAATTAAGATAACATGTATATATATCCCATCCCAATCTTAAATAACAAAACAAACAAACACACACACACACATTCAAGATACATAGAAATGACAAGCCGGCTTCTGGAAAGAGATGATTGTGGTGATGTTGTTTTCACATTACGTTCAAACATGTATTTTGAGTAATAGGTCGCCATTAGGCATGAAAAAAGAAACTCAGATATCTGAGAATTTACCTAAAGACAGACTTTTGATACACATGAAGAAGTTTGTTGTGGGTTCACTGTGACACTATTTACAAACTACAATAATGTCATTGAGGTGTGTTAAATGAACCCAGACTGCCCCCCAACACAATTGTTATATAGTGCATAGTAAACACAGATATAAAGTGAGGTCAAAGAGACAGGATGTGTTTCTGCTCCATCGTTCATCGTTCATTCTTCAAGTATTTCTCCTGGAGACTTTGCGTTACTGTAGGTCTATCTGCAACTCTTTTCACTGTTCCTTATGGGTTGAGTAGATTCTTCAAAAGTCCATGCAGAGAGGATGACTACCCTTTATAATTATCTTTTCAAAACACTGTTTTGAAAAGTACCTAAAGCCCCACCTCAACACCGAACACCAGTAAAGACAAAAGATATTCTCTTAATTTGCAATGCTCTGTGATTTTATTTGAAATAATCATCTCTACAGAAGTGCACATTTTCAGCAAAATCTAACAAACAGAGGCTAGATCGATTAGACAGACTGGGCCAGACCGATGTTTTGGTACTGGCTGTCGAAGATGACGTAGAACTGCCTGATGAAGACATCTCCAAGGATCCACAGCTGGTCGTTTCCTCCACCAAAGCCGGTGTTGCAACCATAAGAAGACTGAAGAAACGAGAGGAAATCACAAGGAGAGAATTGGATATCAATTCAACAAATGTTCACAAGTACTGATAAGACCTATTCTTGGTAGTTCACACTGTGTTCATGTGTGTAAGTAGGTGTGCACGTGGATTTGTGTGCAATCAAGCATTGTGTTTACGTGTGCGTGCAAGGACATGGGTTTGTTTGCACGACTGACCTGAGACACGTAGGCAGAGGCGGGAACGGTGAAGGCATGGCCACTGAGAGTGAAGACGACCTCGGGCATGCTGCCAATGTTCTGGCAGTTCACTGTGGCCTGTGGGGGAAAACATCCAACA
>JAOPUD010000001.1:7545868-7558615 GCA_027122715.1 Trisopterus minutus
ACACACACACACACACACACACACACACACACACACACACACACACACACACACACACACACACACACACAGGATCATCAATGTTTAGTTCCATAACTTGTATTTTATTGGAAATATCAATATTTGCTGATCAATTGAAACCAGATATACAAAGAGCTTTAGGTAGGCTAATGTCACGTAGATACTTAGTAGGCCTGCATTATCTAGGCATTATATAAAACTGGCAAGTAAATTTAATAAATTGATACATAGTTTATATTTCACGATGACTTCTTGGTGGTATTTTGCTTTGCGATGATAAACTCTAATATGAGTTTTGCTGTTTGACGGGGCTTTTCCATTACCACCGAGTGGCCACAGTTCTCCAGCAGGTCCACTCTGCACCCAGGTATGTGCTCCTCAATGACCGCAGCACCTGAGACATCCACCACCTGGCAGAATGGTTAACGTTGAATTATCTGCTGATAATTTAATGCATTTTAAACCTAGCCAAGTACAATACACATTTGTATCATACCTGGTCCCTTTTGCCCCATATTATTTGTAGAGGTGTAAAAATCAGATGCAGGTGTTCTTGTAAGGCATATCTTGATCTTTCGCTGATGAGTTCCATGAAAACTTAAGAAATCAAAATAAATTAATTGCCTTCAGCTCACATCGAGGGAATATAACAAGTAACAGCAATCCACCAACCTTCTTCGTAAAATTCATTATGCGGAAGCCGAACATCTACCAGACCTTGAAGAATCTAAACAATGGATAAAAAAGACCATGTATGATTAGTTTATATAATTTGCTTTGAGTCTACATCTCTATGCTTTAAAAATGATTACTTAAAGGAGAACAAAGGTGGATCTGACCTGCTGAGGGATCTTGAAGCGAACATGGGAGCAGAGTTTCAACATATCTTCCATCTCCTCCGGTGTGGTCGGGATCAGTGGGATGCTTAATGTATACTGGTTGTGCTGGAGGTCTTGTAGATGGTTGTCGAATTTGGTCTCAGATAAATGTTTTATACCTGTTGGTTAAAATGAAAGAAATGTCATATTCTTCAAGAAAGCCCTGATACTGTAGGACTACAAAACATCAACTGATCAGGGACAGCAATACATTTGATGGCAGATTTTTAACAGATTTAATTAGACTTACAGTATGGACTTACCATCTGGACAAATGAGTGTCATGCTACAGATATCTAAGGGATAGCAGGCTGCATAGACCCCAGCCACACTGCCCCCCATCGAGGCTCCCACCAAATGAAAGGGCTTCCTGTTCAAGCGAATGGCCTCTACAAACTTCATAATGAGATTAAATTAATCGAGCTGTACAAGATCATTTGAAAGCCAGAAAAACTCCATTAGACATGTATCAATATTGATGTATTTTCTGGCTTGTTTATTGGACAAAAATGAATGCCAACTTTTTATTTGAAAGACCCAAGTCCTACCTGACGGATCCTTCTGGCCTGTCCTTGAATAGAATAATCGTCCTTAGTGGTTCTGGTTGTCCCCTCATGCCCAGGCATGTCCACACAGAGGATGTGCAGATGTTTGGGTAGATACTAATGCACAAAGTGGAGGAGGTTACCATTCATAATGCTGATATCATGTGTATTTAAAATTTAGCACCAGGAAAACTTTTGGGGGGAAATTGTGTGGAAAAAGCAAGAAGTCTACTTCTGTAGAGGGGGGGGGGGGTCCTTGAGATTGATGTCTGCTCTAGTATGTCCATACAACCTGTCCCTTAAAATCTTTAGACCTTTGTAAATGTATACAGGTTTTGTACATCAGAATGCTTCAGGGGACTTTGTGGGCCATACGCTATATTGAGAGCTGTGGTACTGTAAACCAATGTGAAACCCCTTACATTAATATAAATTGTTTGTTTTGCTACATCTCAAATTAGACACGCTGTGGCAGTTTCAAACTAAACAATGTTCCCCCCATAATGACAAATTCTTTCATGATTTATACATAATGACTAAATAAACCCCACTACCAACATAATAGCATTACATTCCAATGATCCTATGCTCCTAAAATTGAGGTGTGATGTTGCGATGTACAAGCCTTATTATGGTCACAATTAAGCTCTACAGTTCAGCACAACAACCCATGTATGTGTTGTCGTTTTGTATTATCGTAATTGTTAAATATTCATGGCACATCAAAGACATGCAATGTCTTTGATGTTCCAATATTTGTCATTTAACTGGCCCAACATTTTATTTGCTTTATCTAATATGAATCTAGTATAAAAAACAAACATTGATTACTAATATTAAGTCTGACATGCCAACAAGCTTGAATCTAACTGAACATGGCGTCTACTTTTCTTTCGCTGCGAATTTGGGATCTGTAAAAGCGTGATTGGCTATTTAGTGAACCAAACTTGGTCTCAACTTGTTAACATTAACAATTACAACAAGTAATAAAGTGTCTTTAAAGGTTTCAAACCCCCACCTTGTAGACCACTTTAGAAAATCCTTCTGAAAGCTACTGGCATGAATCAGTTTCTCTTCAGTAGAATCTCTTTGGTAAAATATCTTTCAGTTTTTGGCTCTGTGCCATCTCCCCCTAGAAGTTCTGGTCTAAAAATAGCTGGACATCTGGATCCGAGATTAATCAACCATTGTTGTGCCTTCCTATTACCTTGACAACGGTGAGCCACGTGTCTTTGTGAGCAGAGAAACTATGCAGCAGGAGGATAGAGGGCCTCATTCCCGGCTTGCCCCTGCAGGAGTAACAGAAGCGGTAGCCGCCACAGTCTGCGTAGCGCACCTGAAGGCCCAGGGTCCGTCTCCAGTACCTGAACAACAGCAGGTTCATCTGGATGGTTCATTGTGATGTGTTGAAGCATAGCATCTACATGCACATGCACATGCACACGCAGACACACACACAAACACACACACACACACACACACACACACACAAATATCATGTCTTGTCTAATTTTCAAAAGATAAACTTAATGTTGTCACTGCTGATTAAATCAAATAAAGATGTAGAAATCAGACCTACTAGGTGTTGAGGAATGTATTAACCATTAAACAGTTAGATATGGTTTGCCTCATGCTGTTCTCCCCCTCCCTGCCAGAGCCCTGTCTCTGACCCCCACTGTTAGTTCATGAAACATTTTCTCTGCCAGATCACGCCCCTCCCTGCCAGATCAGTGTCTATGACCCCACCATTTAGTTGATTCATATGTTTAGCCTTCATCCTGTATTTATCCCCCCCTTCCTGCCAAACATCTGTCTCCATCCCTCCACTACTCTAGAGGAGTTGATCAGACAATTTATGTGTTTTCACTTTCATCCTGTTCTCATACTCCTCTCTGCCAGACCTTTGTCTCCATCCCCAAATGGCTCTTTTCTCTTTTGTCTCACAGGCCCAACGACAGATCCCCGACAGACCAACAGGTCTTGGGCCCATCTTGCCCAGGTATCACAACCCACAAAATATTCAGCCTAGAGAGGGTGTAGGCAGTTTCGGTCTAGCTCGATTTGAATAACAGTAACCCGACAGGAAGCCCCCCCCCCCGTCCTGTGTTTGATATACTGTGTTTTGTGATGAATTAAAGAAGACAATAATAGCAGAGCACACAGGATCAACACGCAGAAGGAGAATTTAAATAACCATGAAAGAACTGTGAGGATTGTTTTGGATATCCTGCGTGATCCGCAATCTATTTGGAAGCAACAGACTTGGGACCTGCACTTTGATTTGATCATACTTCTTCATTGGCTAGGGTCATCTAACCAAGCCCAATTTCGGATGGGGGCAGACACTTGCCCATGCAATTGACCATATTATCATAGCTGAGAAGAGAATAAACTGTAGTAGTAAATTGTATGTCTTACCAGTGGTATACTTTAATGAGTACTGAGGGCCAAAGAAGAAAGGATACACCAAAAGCTACAATAGGAATAGCCAGCGTTGCAGCAGCAATAACAAATAGGTTCACCACATCAAAATCAGCAGCCATGGCACACCTAACAAAACAAACAAAATAAACATTTGCATACCACAAAATAAGTATCAAGGTCAAATATTATATTACCCATATCAATATTTGACTCCTACACAATGCCTTAGAATACTTACAGGTATATAACATAAATGATATGTCTTCAAACCAAACAGAACAACCAACAGCTTTTCCCGTCCCTTAAACTTTTATTATTTAGAAATAAGAACGAAAAAACGATTTGGAAATTATTCTAACTTACGTATTCTGATTACTTTCCTCTTCATATATCGTCAGTCAGGAGCTGGCACATATAACTGACGGTCAAACAAAGGCAGAATGTCTCAATGGTTGTGATACAGAGATCTGGTCAAATGTCCTTGGAAAGAATACTGGCCCGGGCTGATTAGTTGGTCTGGCTGACTGTATTGATTGATACAGTCATTGTGTGAAACCCGGCCCCATTGCTATTGAGTCAATTATTTAAAGTGAGCATGCTGATCATCACTGTTGGCCCAGAGCAAGGTAAACTGAGGCACACTGAGGTCATAAAATTCATCCTATAACAAAGACAAATCATCTGTTATCCTCTTCAAGATATCCTACTGTTTGATAAAATTATGCCCTTGTATGTAAAAGGGAGAGCTTTCAATATAAAAGGATACATACTAAACAGAAAGATCAAAAAAGTGTAAAGGATTTCCTTATCCACTTTAGCGTTTTTTATGTTTAATATTAACACAAGCCAAGCCACAAAATAAAGCTACGTATTCTGTCGCAGACGGTTGCAAAAGAGTAAGAAGGCACAATTTAACGGTGGCGTTTCAAACAATCATACAATAATTCACCTCAGTTATGGCAGTATTTGCGTGTTGCTCAACTTATTTTCCATCACCCATTCATTCAAATTCCAGTAAAGGGTGGAAGTAACACATATCTGGATGCAATCAGGATGGGAGACCAAAAAGATGGGAGGGGCTTGTGTATAGTCTGGCTTTTGTCAACAAGGTTGAAAAGGAGAAGATATCCACACAGTGCAGGAGCACAGTGCATCCCCAACAGCATATTGGGAAGGAAGTCTTTACAGTTGGCCTTCTGCAAATCCAACAATGGAGCTTTCTTATTGAGAATATATACTCCAAATCTGCAAACAACATTTGTATTTCTAATGAAAAATGTATTACTTGAAAGTTTGAAACCCTGTCACAACAGACACTCCCTCACAGTGCTATTATCTACCACCGGGTGTCAGGATAGCGACAGACAGGGTGTTCTCCAATGCCGTTTCACAGAAAAATGACTATTTTAGATGTTTGAACATAGACTCCGGATTCAATTCTGGGCTGTATTTGGAATCTCTAGTCTTTGATTGATTCTATTATTTTATCAGACTACATGCAGCACATACTTCAAATTAATGAGAGCAAGGCGTTTCCCAAGTTTCCTCCTTAGAAAAATAGTAATATGTAGGAATATAATGTTAAACATAGGTCAAAATGGTAGTTTGATAGACTATACCCATGCCATATATAAATACATACATACCCATGCAATATTTCCTTTCCATTTTGGGGTAATTTATGTTTGCATGTTCTATTAAAGAGAAAGAAAAATCCCAATATATCTTTGCATGTTTATCTTTTAGGGATAAATCCTGATCAGATATTATTATTAGGACCAGGCAAAGCGTAGGGAAGCAGGTTTGTGGTACTCTGCCGTCAAACCTGACCTAGATACAAATTGGAGCAGAATAAATGGACAGAGCAAGGTTTGCAGCTACCACTGGCTTGTCTTGTTCCATTTCCTCCCATGCAGGGCATGGAGAGAGGAAGAGGCCTTATCAGCCAACACAGGAAAAGCATATCCTCATGTGCATTTTATGTTTTGGTCATTAGTTATCAGAATTGTTTTATAGCCTGAGGGGGGCTTGGTTCTTAAGTGATGCTTAGTTATTAGTCTGTGAGAACTGTGTGCTTGAAGTCTGTTTAAAGCAGTCTCAAATGGCCCCAGTCAAACTAATTAGACTCTGGGGCTGGATGAGGCTGCCCACCTGGGGAGCTTTGGGCACATAATGCAATGCACACAGGGTAAGTCAGCCACCACACACACTCAGGGAGAGCTGACATCCTGGGAATTAACCACTGCTCTGCCTGCTAAACTTCCCCCAACTGAAATAAACCGGTTTTCAACCAGTACCTGTGGCCCAGTGTTAGAGGAGCCAAGTAAAGCCCCCTAGGTGGTGCGTGGCAGCCAGCCATGTGGCGTGTGGCAGGGGCAACTGCTACAGTCTCCATTACAGTTTATGTCACTACAGCAACTCAAAGTGCTGGTCCGGTCTGCTTACCCTCAATGTCTACAACTATGAGGTGGCTCTGCAGGATTTGGGTTAAATATTTCAATAAATTGTATCTTAAATAAGTTGTACCTTTGTAAGCATCTAGCTAGATGAAAAAATAACAATAAAAATAATGCATGTTCAGAACCCAGCAGAGAATCATTCAATTGCGTAATGTCTTCCAATTACGCAAAATGTGCCAGATTACACCATTATGGTTTACTGTAAGCATGAATCTGCTGTTACTAACTTTATCATCCCTTCATAGAGATCTTCATCTCGACTGTTCATTCACACTGTCACAACAGACAGACTACAAGGCTTTTTCTGCTTTTTAAATCTTTAATAGGGGGAAATAATGTTGTGTTTTAGCGAAATTAGTAGTACACTTAGACAATTTTCTTCCATATGTTTTGAACAATTTGACAACATTTCCTTCTGTTTACAAAATAACTCTGCACAAATATTTACAGGGATAAATTCAGTTTCCCAATAAATTATTTGAAACTTTTACATGAACATGTGTGTAGAGAATAGACCTTTCCAAAGTATGTCATTTGGGATGTGATCCAATATTGAAACAAATCATGTCATGAATAAAGTGTCAATGTAAATCATATCTGGTTTTCAGGTCTAGTTAAAGATTACTCCCATAGACCATAAAGTACCAGGGATGAGCTCTGCTATCAGTTGAATTGTGTGAGATCAATTGATATCCTTAACCCAATAAAAACATGCCATTAAACCGGGAATTGTTATCAGCAACGCGCATGGTTAAAGTCGTTACAAACACCCATAGTCACTGATTGCTACATGAACGGCATGGAAGATAAACACTGTCTCTTTGTTTGCTTTCTGAAAGTCACTGATGGATAATGGAAAAAAATAAAAATCTAACAAAAATCTGACAAACAATCTTATCTGCAAACTCCAAGGAAGTCAATCAGCCTTCTAGAGCTCTTGTTCATTCCTGTGAGACAAAATTACTATCATGTCTAGAGTATGCCAGTCATCACTTTTTGGGTATTTGCTTTGGATCACCTGAATTGACGTAAATAGTGAAACCAAGTTTAGAGAAACAGCAGATATGAGATCATTGAGACACAGTTTAGAATGTGTTTAAGACCAAACCATCACGTGTACACCTGAAACATGAGGGAAGCATTTAAAGTGCCGAAAAGGCTAATTATTCAAATGTATTTTGGAGTGTTATCTACCCACAACCGAGATTTGTTAATCATTCACTAGGGGAAAGCATTCATGCATTGAATTATGGGTTATTAGATTTACTTGGTGCGTGTTGTGTTAACGGAAGCTAAATATTAAACTAGGTAGAGATTTAGTAAGGTGTGGTCAGTATCACATACATTCAACACTGGAGGTCCAATGACAAAAAATCTAAAAACAAAAAGGAAAAAGATTTATACACCTCCCTAGATGTCCTAAATAAACAGTCAATGAATAACAATATAATGTTCTCTTATCACAACATTCATTTGACTTACTCCTAAGGTATACTGAGAACCACCTGGTGTTAAGTGAGAGCTCTTCAGGTCACGGCTAGGCAGATGGCTTAGATCTCAGTGTGGAGGAAGCTGACGAGTACACAGATCGGAGCAAAAGTGTGTTTGTGTCTATGTATATGTGTATATGTATATGTATATGTGTGTGTATATGTGTTTGTGTTCTCTCTGGTCCTCAGGTCCTGCAGAGCAGGGCGAAGGTGACGGCGGTCAGAGCCACGGCGGCGGCCGATCCCAAGACCATCCAGGGCTTCTGCAACAGGTGGCAACGCACAAAAAAAACTGACCGTCATCCTCTTCATTAAACCATAGTGCTCATCAGTGAATTGGCCCAGGGCTTCGCCAGAGGGACCACTCTGTTGTAACCCAATGCGGTACGCAGGAAGGTTGCGGGTTAAAATAGCTACTCTAAATGCACAGTATGAAGCCCATCCAAGCTTAAGCCCATTGGGAAGAAAACCCAAAACACAGCAGCTGTTAGAGAGCAGCCATCCCACAATGAGACAGGACAAGCAGATGTCAGATGTGGAAAACTGTTTGATAAGAAAGGTTAGATTTCTCAGTGCAAGGGCGGTTTCTGGATTTTCTCCCCAGCAAGCGATTCAAATTGGGGAATGAAGGCAAGAGGGATTAAAGTCATGCGATGCTCTACTCAGAGGTGGAGATGGATGGAGGATGTTGGCGCCGACAGGAAAGGTGTAGTGTGTACCTTTCTACCACAATGCGCTGAAGCACCACAACAGCCAAGCCAGGATAAGGCCGATGAGTGTGGCTTGAAGGGGCAGCACTAGATCGCTCTAAAGGAGGGAAGGGATATTACAGTGATCAACTGTAGAGGGATATGTTGAAACTTTGACAGCATGGACAGCGTTTTAATGATCCATTAGGCTTGACCTCCGTCTTTCTAGTTGGTTTCATACACAAGGACGGTGGTAATCAGTGTCCAGGACTACAAAAATGAAACAGTTTTAGAACAGGGAATAAATGCAGTCTGTGCAGCGTGCTGGGATGCATTTTCATTGAATGAGAATCTAAGCAGCAGATTGACACTTCATCACATCAGTGTTCAGGACCAATGTGATTCCAATGCAATGTTTCAGACAAGGCAAAGCTCTACTCATTCAAGAACTGCCAAAAATGGTTGCTTCCTACGTCAGCAACGGCTCTTTTGCCTCATTCAGCTCAAAACTCCAACTTAGATAATGAAAGAATGTAGCAGTCAAAGTCATTGTTAGAATGTTGTAAATCGCGTTTAAAGTTGTTTAAAGTCTCAAAGTGTAATATTTAAACTAGCTCGTAGCTTAAAATGACCTCGACATATCCGAGTATCAATCAATACTGATTTCAATAATGTTATAAATAAAATAACCACCAATAACTGATGAATTGTAAAATAGAAAATAATGCCAGCTAACACGTACCTCACCTACCCAAAATTGACACTCCCAAAAACCCCTTTCACTCAAATGCCCCATGCACAGATGCACAGATGCACAGCGAGCAAAAGTGGACAGAATACTGATATTCAGTGTTTTCTTCTGAACGTGTCCCACCTACTGGGGCTCTATCTTACACATTGCAACTTTAACTGCTCTCACCTTGGATCCTTTCTCCTGCAGAAGCTTCATCTCTGCATGGCATGCCTGCAGCTCATCGGTGATCGACTGCTTCTCCTGCTCGGCTTTCTCGTACTTCTCCTTTAGATCTGATAGCTCTGTTTTACAATCCTCGTTCTGCATGACGGAGCAGACAAAGGTAGCAAAGTGTCATAGACGACAACACAACATTGCATGCCTCACCTAAAAACCCAACGACATGTTATGACTGAGCGACCTCTTTCTGCAGGTCCTTGGTGAGGCCTCGGGCCTCCCCCAGTTGGCCCTGGAGCTTGGCGTTGTCCTGCTGGTGCTGGAGCTGCAGGTCCCCCAGCCGCTGCCCCAGGTCCTCCTGGGACCTCTCCAGGGACTTCAGGCTCTCGCTCAGCACAGCGTTCTGGCCTTGAGAGCTAAAGGAAAGACACAAGCCCAGATACTGAGAATATTGTGTAATTACAGTCACAACAAAAAGGGAAGTGGAAGCTGAATGAATTAGAGAGCGAAGCAAGGGGCGGGAAGCATGCGTGTGTGTGTGTGTGTGCATGTGTGTATGTGTGTGCATGTGTGTGCTTGCATGCATTCGGTTGTGTATGTGTGTGTGCATGTGCAAATGGGTGGGTATGAGCGTGTGCGTGTGTGCGGGCGTGTATGTATGTGCGAATGGGTGTGGTGTGTGTGTGTGTGTGGGTGTGTGTGAGAAGAGTAGCGCAAGGCAGCACAGAGACAGGGCAGGGCAGGGCAGGCAAGGCAGTGTTTAGCATGGCCTTTCCCAGGCACACTCACCACGTGAGGTCCGTCTCCATTTGCTGCTGTTTCTCCAGCAGCGCGTCTCTCTCTGCACAGCGCGCCGCACACTCGCTCTGCGCACTCAGCTTCTCCTTCTGCTGGCTGCCCAGCAGCTGCTCCATCTGGGCCCGGAGAGAGGCGCATTCGCCCTGCAGATGGCCCCGCTCGGCCTGGTGCTTGTTGACCAGGTCCTGCTTCTCGGAGCGCAGCGCGGCACACTCCTTCTGGAGGGAGCTGTGCTCCTTCTGCATGGACTGCAGCTCAGTCGCTGTGGGGGACGGGACACGGGGCTGTCATCAGGAGACACAGACGTCCGTCCAACACTGGGAGGACTTTGTTTTGTGTGACCATCTACATTAGAGCGTTGAATCTATGACCTTCATCTCTGCTTGTGGAGATTGTGCACCGATTGCAGTTGCGAAAACAGAGCAAACTCATGATGAAAATAATGTTTGAGAGTATTCATGAAATGTGGTATGTGACGCAATTGGACTATAACATTTTGATGGGAAAAGGCATTGACTACATATTAATGCCCATCAATAATTGTAATTCGTTTCATTTGAATGACCAGAAAGCTACATACCTTGTATTTCGGCGGTTTTCTGCCACTGCAGGCTCTGCTGCTGGAGGTCTCCCTGCAGGCTGTCGATCTCACGCTCATACTTGCCGGCCGTCTGGCGCCACTTGTCCAGGTCCTTGGTGACCGTCGCCAGGCTGCTCCGGACAGCGGCGATCTCACGGTCCCGCTCGGCGGCGGCTGCCTCCAAGGCCTGCTGGAGGGACCTCACCTCATCCCGGGCACCTTGCAGGTCGCCATGGCTCCTGGAGTGGTCCTGTTCCCTCTGCTCCTTTAGGACAGACACCTCGCTCTGGAGCTGCTGCAGTTGGCCTGTCCACACAGTGCACAGTGTTAGCTGCGTTTTAGCTTTCGATGGTCTGAGCCTCACTCACTTTATTTCCACAATCAGAGATGAAGGCATTGATTCAACACTTGAATCCATCTCTAATGAAAAAGGACACGTAAACAAAGTCATCCTAGCGTCTGTGTGGAAACACAGACGTCGATCCGCTAGGATGACTTTGTTTATGATAGAATCTAACAAGTAAAACATTTGGATATCTATTTTAATTCTTGCTTTCAACCATTTCATTTTGACTGGTAAAAGTGGAATTCCTACTAGTCCAAATGTTATTCTTGCAAGTACAATTGTCATCATTACTGATAAAAATGGAATTCTGCAGAGTAAGCTTAAGATCATTAAAAGCTACAAAAGGGTTGGAATACACAGTGTACATATCTCAACACTTTCACAGCTTCGGTTGCGATGTTGTTCATATCACAGTGATAGGATCAGAGGTTTTCAGATAGGAAATAAAACATTCCGGTTCCATCCACAGACACAGCCCAAGGGCAGACTGTGGGGGCTCACCTTTCAGGAGTTTGATTTGACTTGCTGATTCATCTGCTTGATGGTTACTGTCTTTTCTCTCTTCATCCAAGAGACCTGTGAAGGCATTAGCTTAATGAGCCTGCTGCATTGTCTTATGAACCCCTTCTGTACGAGTAGGAATATATTTTTCAGAATTCAATGTATTTCTGTACCTTTCAACTGAATACATTTTAGTTTTTCAGTATTGGCTGACTCCTGGGCTTCTTGGAGTTGCTCATTCAAATGCTGGATTAATTTCTCTGAGTCACCTAATGATGCCATATTAGTCCGCTTCAGCTCATCTGAGGAACACAAGGAGGGCAACCATTTTTAGTAACAGAGCAAGTACCAGAGAAGATGTTTGGATGGTCCATTTTGCTGCAAAGTAAATGCATAGGTTAGCACTTGTTGATGTGAATACCAGTGCGGACTGTCAGCAATGACAGCTGGTTGGAAAGTTAGCATTAAAATAGAAACATGACCACCACAAGGTTTTAGCTTGTTCACTTCAGCCTCGGGTATTAAATTTAGCCAGAGCTGAACTGATGGATAATTTCCCAAGACACACAAATCGGCCTATTAAATAAAATAATTGCTCTATCCAGAAATAGAGACCTGATATTTTCCTAATATTATGTTAGACTTTCACAATCCACAATTAGTGATCCATCTTAATCGATGGAATGTCAGTGTGCAGCATTTATCATTAGCTTTAACAATGTTCTAAAGAAACAAACATGTTTTCAAGTATATGTTATGATTTCCTAGACGTGGGAACAAGCTTGTAACGCTTGTGGACTTTGGAGTCTCTGGTTAACACCATGATCCCCTAATCTACCACGGCTCCCAAAAGAGATGACCTCATCACAAACACAGCCAGGAGCACAGCAAGAGCCAGAATGGGTCAAGCGTGTGCACCATAAATGGACACAGTAGGGGGGGCCCCGACATGACTAGGAAATGCCATAATAATGCAATCACGGTTTCCTGACCCAAGTTAAATAGATACATATATATATATATATATATATTCAGCTCACACACACACACACACACACACACACACACACACACACACACACACACACACACACACACACACACAC
>JAOPUD010000001.1:7577809-7598283 GCA_027122715.1 Trisopterus minutus
CACACACACACACACACACACACACACACACACACACACACACACACACACACACACACACACACACACACGGCCAATGTTAAAAATAGAGATAGAGTAGAACAAACAAAGAAATGCATGTCAGTTGATTTAAGGCTATACCGTGTCATAGAAGGCATTGAGGAATTGGTTTTCGTCAGTCATGCCAGCCAACCGATCCTCCAGTTCCACCCTCTTCAAATAGCCAGCATCCACATCCTAGAGTTCCAGGGAGGAGACATGGATCATGGTGGTGAACACACTAGGGACTCATCAGCCCCGCATGCAGCCGCTGGTGCCGGAGGTGTGAGTGAAGGAGAATGAACGAGTGAGTGACTGAAGATAATACCCAATATTGTACCTTTTTAATCATTACAAAATTATTCTCTGCGCCGTTCCTCTTGTTGATCTCCTCCTCGTATCTGAATCGACACAATCATACATTAAAACTTGCAGTAAAGTGATTCATTATATCTTAATTAGGCCAGATGACTTCCCTTAATGTCATCTAAAATAAAACTTCTGCGACTTCAAGCATGGATATTTCATATTTCACAATGATGTAACATTTACACAAAAAATGCTATCTTACTGGTTCCTGTAGTCATCCACATATTTGTGCATAACATCACTCTCCTGGCACAGTCTTTCCTTGTCGTTGCAGATCGTGTCCAACTGTCTCTGCAGGTTGGCAATGTAGCCCTTCAGCATCGGCTCTAGTTTAGACTCTTCATCGGACTGTTCGCTCAGCAGTTTCCACTTGGTCTCTAGCAACTTGTTTTGCTGCTCCAGGGATCTGACCTAGCATGCATGATAACATATGTGTCGTCAACATTCACTAAAGCAACCAATAAAAACACATAAGGAACTAGCCTAACTATGGCTGTTCATTCAGAAATACATCCTAACCGCACAATAAGTTATTCAAGTATTGCAGTTTTCTAACTATCTACCTTCCTGGATAAATAAAGGTCAAAAGAATCTATCCTGACAAAGACTAGTTGCCAAACAAAAAAACGAATTATAATTTGCTTACCTTATCAATTAAGGACACAAAGCGATTATTGAGGCCTTTGATCTCGTTCTTCTCCTGGGTACGGATGGCTTGGATGTTGGGGTCTATGTTCACCTTGAGGGGGGTGAGCAGGTTGAGGTTGACGGACACAGCTTTGATAGGGGCTCCTCCGGGAAAGGAGTAGCCGCTGGGGCCAGAGTGGGACCCCAGAGACATGCTGCTGAAGCTCCCTGAGTATCCGGAGTATCCCTTCTGGCGGCTGCCATGCTTTGATCTCAGACTCATGGTGGTCGCGATGTGCGTGGAGGGTACTGGTGATGTGGGGAGGTGTGAGCTTAGTGTAGCTTTGAGATAAAGACTCCGCGCAGACAGCTGTTATCAGCGTGCGGGGAAGGGCGGAGTTTGTTGGTGAGTTTTAGCGGAGTAACCAGTTTGACACATACCTGTTACACGGGGATGCAAATAGATCATCAATATTTGGTTTTCCTTGAGGGTTGTATCCGGTGAATGGCTCTGCTGAAGTTGGGTAAGAGTCACATGAAGTGGAGAACGTATTTTTTCGTTCATAAAATAGACTGAAAATGTTTAAATGGTAGGCCTATGGTAATTATGTATATTGTCTATTTCTGGATCAACGTTTTTTAAATCAATCAAAAAAAGATCTACTCTGATAGTAGATTTTGGTAAATAGATATTGTGGACCGGGAAATGGCCCTAGAGTTGTTACTTTGTCCAATTGTTAAATGTAGCTTTGTATAACAGAAATATCTTTTTATTATACAAATATTTTGTGTAAAATTCTATTTCATATTGATGATACAGTTGACATATTTTCAGCCTTGTCGTTCAGCCATTATACAATCACTGCCATATGATCTTGAGCCCTGCCTTAGAAGGTATGATGGCCTTCTGTCATGGTCTATACCATGTGTAGAAATCATTTGCAATGAAGCTGTAATGAAATGTTTTATGATCCTAGAGTGTCATGATTCTGAGGGACTTTAGTGCAGATGGAGCATGTGTATATCAGATAGAGACATATGAGGGTGATTGTGTTCGCATTGGCTTACGGGATGATGTGGACGCCATTACGAATACAGGAAATAAGCATACATACGACAGGCTCTTTAAATACACAAGTGTTTTCTCAATGGGGTCAGGATAAAAAATATTGCTGATTTATTTTGTATTATGTCATATGCATACATTTCTTGTTGAGGATTGTGGTATATAGACGGACATACTTGATACTTTTTAAAAGTTGTGTATAATTAAAATTGTTTATCAGATGTATTGGGCATGATGTGTCCAAAATACTATGGACTGGCCTGTATTATACAGCGCTGAGTAAACTATATTACTTTATTCAGTTGCTTTCTGAGGAATTAATTTCTCGTGTTAAAAGCAAGGTTTCTTGAAAAATATGAAGGTAAATGTGAAGTTCAAATCAATCAAGAATCTCATCAAATAAGAAACAAGAATATTGATGCAAAACAATTATAATTTGCAGTAAAACCGACCAACCAACCTGTTTACAACCGAGTTTCTGAAGGGGATCAATGTGGCAATAGCTCCTCCCCTTTTAGTCACATGACCACTGCATTCCTAAACCAAACATTGGGAGTCACATTCACGCAGAGCAAAACAATCTGAAAGTACCCTTTACCTGACAGTTAACAGGTACAAACTGACCAAGAGACGGGTCGTTTCAATGTATAACAGAGAACGGAAAACGCTGCATCGATTATGGACGCATACGAGTTGTTTTCCAGCTGCAAGAAGGGGGACATTTCTAGAGTCAGGTAACGAACAACATCGTTGTTGACAACTGAGTCATGCACAGTCCCTGGCTCAGCTGATTTCCCTGGCTCTTTAAATATGTCCTTTATTTTCGTTTTTTATATACGTTAAGTGGCACCAAGGCCGATTGTTTGCAGCTCTAGCATGCTAATAAATTAGTTGAACCAATGACAATCGGGTATGTTAGTCGGAGTCCCCATGGTCACTGTGCATGATGGGACATGGCGGAGGTGACAGCCTGTTTACATTTCTCAACACACGCATACTGCATCCATAGTGGTCAACTACCATCGATATATCTATACTTATCGCTATCTGTTCGTTGTATTACTCGTTCATCTCGATAGCAGTCGCAGCTACAAGCCAATGTTTACTTGCACGGCGGTAGGTGAATAACAAGTTATATGTTGCTTTTAATAGCATGACGGTTTGCAGTTGTATCGCAACAGTTTGGTTTTCGAAACCAGCTTCCTTCTAAAGAGGGATCGTCTTATTTTAGTTATCGAACCGGGCTGGCTTCTGTTGCATGTCGGTAGTACCAAAGATGTTACTGGTAGTAGCAGTAACATGACCGACGTATTTATTACTATTAATATCTGTACCCTGTGAGGGGACATCAGTGTGAGTGCTTCTTTCTCTCTTTATTTTTACATTTATTTATTATGGATTCTCTTTCAGCTTTTATTCTATTGCAATAATTTCTTACAATGCATTTATTTATTGCAAAACACTGCACGCTTTTTCTAAAAAGGTATCTTGTTGAAGAACGAGACGTGGACCTTAATTTGAGGGATAAATGGGACTGCACCCCATTGTGAGTATGGCGTCATAAGATGTAAAGTTATGTGGATGCTTTCTTTGTACCTCTATGGTTTCTACTTAATCCATTTGGAATGTTAACTGTTGTTCTTCTTCAGGTATTGTGCCTGCCTTTGTGGTCATGAAGAAGTTGTCCAGTATCTGTTGGCTCATGGTATGATTCTCTTTCCAATTAAATTAGGGTGTGTAATGTATGCTATGTGTTGACTCCCTCCGCAAAAATGATGAGCCAAATAGCTCCCTGAGGGCAAGACAAAACACAATTTAAAGTCACTTCATATTAAAAATGTTGGCTAAATCAATGCATTTTAGCATTATTTATACTTTTTAATCGTAATACTGTGTTCCTTTTGAAGTAGTTCTGGTTGTGACCTGGATTGGTCTCATATAATTATCATGTTCAGAAGGTCAAGAGTAGTTCCAACTCTATGATTTCAGGCGCCAAATGTGAAGCCAACACATTCGATGGAGAGAGGTGTGTGTACGGCTCCCTGAAAGACTCTATTCGACGTCTGCTCAAAGAACACAAGTGCATTACTGCCAAAACAATGCAACGGGACTACTTTGACTACTTCCTGCACATGTAAGGATCAATTGCGAATTTGTCATACATTTGGGAATTATTTAGATAGTTATGATTTTGTTTCCCAGCCCATCATAATAGGTGTATTCAGTGTATATATTTTCAAGTCCAGTGGTTCCCAACCTTTGACTTAAAAGATAAACATTGTAGTGGCTGAGCCAATTGTCCCAGATCTCCTTTAAATACACAATTCTTTCTTCTCCTCTGGGGGCCTAGGGTTAGGGGAGTATAATAAATATATGGCCTGCTCCCTTTGAGACTGAGAGTGTTACACTAAATTGCCATCAAGTCCTTCACGAGCCTCTTATGCAAACAGTAAAAAATATAAACATTGCTGTGGCTGAGCAAATTGTGCTAGATCAACTTTATACACTGTTAACTAGGGTTAGGGGGTGACATGGACTGTTAAGCCCTTTGAGATTCTTACTGTGATTAAGGGATATACAAATAACATTGCATTACAAATATGTAAATGGTTTTAGACTTGAGGTCATGGCCTGTAGGAAACGGTGTAAAGAAAAAGTCAATATATTGATTTTCAATTATCTATATAATTGTTTATCGCATGTACCACCTGCAGTAGTAGTGGGGGCACCTAACACAGGTTGAACATAATAATTGAGACATAATCAAAATAGAGAAATGCTTTGTCATGTTTGCTTTCCAGTAAAGCTACAAAGACTAAAGCTTTGCACTAGTTGACTGGCCAACCAGGCTCTCCCTTATGTAACCTATATATTCCTTGTATGCTGTTCATTTAATTTCCAGGATACTTGAGCAGGGACAGCACAGTGATGTAAAGTTCATGATCCATGGCGATATCTTCCCAGCTCACCGCTGTGTTCTCAGTGCACGATCCGAGTACTTCACGACAATGTTTGAAACCAAGTGGAAAGGAAAGAACTTGATCACACTCAAACACCCTTTGGTAAGACCTAATTTGCCTAATTAACTAAATAAAATGTATAAAAATCGATCAAAAACCCTAATTTCTTGCTTGATGCTGTCAGAAATGATCAGTTTGGATGCACCTACTGGCACCTACAGGCCAGTACAGGCCACCATAGGCCACCATAGCTTTGCATATGCTATTGGAAAGGGAGGGGTGAGAGGAGGTGAGGGAAGGAGGGATATTCAGTTGGTTGCATCCTGCAATCTGCAACCTCCCCACTAGATGCCACTAAATCCTACACACTGCATCCTTAAGTGGCTTGACTATGATGCTCGGTCAAACAGCTTGATAAAACAGCCGCATAATGGGATTAAAACTAAATAATGCCTTTTTACAGATAAACCCTGCAGCTTTTGGAGCAATCCTGCAGTACATCTACACAGGTAGATATTGAGCCTTCTTTTTCAGTCATGTCTTAAAAATACTTGTTCAGTGTAATAAAAATAATCGCTGTTCCTCGAAGGACGCATGGACATCAACGTAAGCTTTATTGAGGACTGCAGACTTCTGGCTAAACAGTGTAAAATGGATGACCTTACAGTGGACCTTCAGCATAAATGTAAACAGGTGTATGAATATGGTAAGAACTTGTCTTACACTTATCGAAACAGCTAGGTATTAAATTACGTTTGGCGATCTTTTGATGATCAGTAACTAACAGCTCTTGTGCTGTTGTCGTTAATATCCTGTAGTTTCCAATAAACCTGGAATCTGTGTGAAGGTGCTTACTCTTGGACCTCACAGCGATCGGCTGCAGGACCATATGTTGCAGCTGGCAGTGGGTGCCCTGCCTGCAGAATTAAGAGTAAGGGATCAGGATATCTCGTCATGAGTGACCATATACCTTTTTGAAAATATTCGCTCATGCTCATTCATTTATTGGTGTATTTTTAACAGGTTGGATGTGGTCAGCTTCCTTTTGTCAGAACTGATGACTACCCCACTTACCCGGACATTGCCTTCAAAGTGGAAGGTTACAATTTCTTGTGTCACAAGGTATTTCCAAAGTCTGACTTGTCCCGATGTTTTCCTATGTCTTGTGACCCTGGCTTGGTTCGATGGCCGGCACGCTGTTTATGTGTGCATGTGTTATAGGCGTTTTTCTGCGGACGGAGCGACTACTTCAAAGCTATGTTGGAGGACCATTTCAGTGAGGGAGAAATGCTGACCTCCCAGCCCAACGTCCCAGTGCTCACGCTCCACAACATCTCTTACGAAGTGTTTATCTGCCTCCTTTACTACATCTACGGTGATGATACGGAGGTAAGGTCGCTCACATGCCAACACACATCTGCATTCATCTAACATATCTGAAAACGCTGAGGTAGTAACTGGCCGAAAGAATACTGCCTAGTGTGACCAGCTGTTGTACCTATGACTCAGTCTCCAGAAGTAGTTAGCTCTCCACCGGGAAATGTATCCTAAATCATTAGAATACTCCTTACAAAGACACACGGGCATGTTCTTTACAAAATCTTCGTAAAACATTTATGGCCTGTAACCAGTATTAGGCTATGTTGAAGATGAGTAATGTCTGTATCAACAAAGCAGTCATATAAAATCACTCCGGTCACACTCTATCTATCTGTCTATATATTCTGTCTGCATATTATTTTTGTTGTGTTTGTTGTCCATTTGTTATTAACTGTCGGCGTGCAGTCCATACCTGTACTTGTGATGTGAAAAATAATTTCCCCTTGGGGACAATAAAGTCTAAAGTCTCAAGTCTAACACCCTGACCCACAGCATTTTCAAATGTATGCTCTGTGTCCATACCTACAGTACTTGACATTAAAAAAATATACCAAGGGAATACCTAAGGCTACCCAATGTTGTTTTATATAATCATTAATGCACGATGAATCATGATTTTTTGTTCAGTTATTCCCCGACAATGTGCTGGACGTGCTGTATGTGGCCGACATGTATCTGCTCCCAGGCCTGAAGCGCCTGTGTGGAACCGCGCTAGCTAAGACTATATGTGAGGACAACGTTCTGGAGATCTGGAAGACCGCCAAGCTCTTCAGCCTTTCGCGCTTGGAGGACCAGTGCAAAGAGTTGATGGCCAAGATCATAGAGAAGGTGAATGTCTCGTTCTGGTGCTGTGCAATGATGGTTGTTTACGTTCACTCAGAGAATATATCTCAAACACGAAACACGTGCATTTGTATTTGTTTAAATATTTTACACTGGAAAAAAAAGAAGTGTTTTTTTTACACTGGACATCATTTTGGCTAAAAATGACTGTAGTACCCATTTAATTAAATAATCATAATAACAAATGGTCAAGAGCACATATTGCAAAAAAAACTTTTGTTCAATACGATACAATCTAGTATCTTAGTAGGCCTTTTGTCTTGATTATAAATATAGGTACACATTAGGTTATATCAAGACACTCAGGCACTCTATGTCCAAGCCCTCTGTGTCCGGGCCACATCTTGCCCCGCTATATTTAACCTGACATTTCTGTGTTTTTCCAGCTTGTGAACAGTGCTGAGTTTGCAGAGATGATCCAAGAGGATGCTAGATCTGTAGTGGATCGCCAGGAGATGGACTCCATCCCTCTGGTGGACGACATCCGCTACCACATCACCACTAACGTCCAGACGTACAGTGCCATCGAGGAGGCCAACCAGAAACTGCAAGTGCTGGAGCAGCTACTGGTCAGCATCGGACTTGAGTGTTAAGTGGCGGCCAGGCAGCGTCTTGTACAGCTGATTTGAATGATGGTCTCCTTATTGGATCTGAATTGTCTTTTAAGTGGCCTTATGGAAGGTTTTTTTTAATATATTGAATGGGAAATGTATAGAATTGTTGGGGGGGAAAAGCATATGTTTGGAGGATTTTAGGTTTAGGTGTACTTCACTTTCTCATTGGTCAAAGAATGCATCAGCAAAAGCATAGAAGTGCTTATATTGTGTATGGTGTCTATTTATGAATGCATTATGAATAAGGCAGACCAGATATCCCTGTTTTCAAGGGAAGTTCCCTTGCAGGAGCTGCCCCGCTAATTGTAAATATATATTGATCGATTTTTAAATGGCAAAGATTCAAGCTTACTCATCATGAATATTCATTTTGTGACAGTTGGTCATAAGGCCTGTGTCTATCTGAGAGGCTGTGATGCGAACTTGCTTCAAAAGGGTCTATCTTACCATACAGCTTTTAACCATAAGCAGGCATGACCGATCATAAACAATGGGCTATCAATACCAGAATGGTGTGGTATATGAGTTGCCTCCCTTACCTGTCTGGCCGGTTTACCTGAGCTTAAAACCTAAATCATTGTTAACCATTGGGCCAGAAGTACAGCGCAATATGTTACTACAGTACTACATTTACCATTGTAAGAATAGGCTAAACGTAAATATGTCCCATTTTAGAAATTATATTTACTATTTTGTTAATATGGGGACTGCCAAACTACAAATGTTACCGTTTTTCGTTTGAAGAATCTGGTCACCTTATTATAAATGCATGCATGAACTTACTTAGATACCTTGTTTAATGGTAGATATAGCTCTATGTTATGAGTATGGAATGTATGATACACTTCTATAATACGCTGTACAAATCATTCACTCTGCTTATTGTGGCAAACAGCCAGTGAATTAGTCTGACTTAAGAGGTCTATTATTTCTGAGTGATAAATAAAAAATACTTGACATTAATGCGCTTTACATAGGTTTTATGTAGATATAAACCCTTTTCTGACCTTTGCCTACTTTCTCGTATCGTCAACCTAGTCATAGTTAACTACAATTTCTGCTATCACAGTCAAATACAATAAATACATTTATAGGCATTCAGGATTTCCTGAATTGTCTTATTCAGCTTGACAGCAAAGTCCTTTCTATTATTTTTGTATGTGGCACTATCAAGTAATGTACGTCGAATAAAAAGGTATATATTTTTTCTCTTTTGTCCGAGTCATTTACTATTCAGAACGGCTCCTGTAGATGGCGCTATTTCTCTTTTTATGTACTTCATCGCTTGCAACGGCAGTGAACCTTCTTTCTGTAAAGCCAAGGTCACTGCATGTTTTGCTAGCAATGGACTGTTTAGCTTTACACACATGCACTTACACGTGGTGTATTGTTGCCATTGTAAACCCCATCAGTCCGATCTGAAAAGGCCTGCGGAAGTAGAAAAGGACCTTCAGAAGTACAAAGAGGCCTTCGGAAGTACAAACTTAATGGAGTCCCTGGCTTTAAGACAACAGTGGACAGGCTTTTTTAGCTGTTCCAATTCTACGAATTGGAACAAGTTGTGCACAACCAAACACAATAAAGGAGAGTTCCCTACATGACAACATTCATTTTACAAAATAGTACCAATCTGTTTAGGTTAAGCATTCTTAAAGAGTTAAGCAAAATGTGTTGCTAGGCCTGAGACCTATTATTTGGTTACGAAGTAACTAAATAATATAAGGTTGCGGCATCTAGGTGTCAAATTGCAATTCCCAATTGCATGTCGAAGCATGTAGACTGGTATATTTGATCAGAAACCCGTTACCATGTAAACCTGTGTAAATAGCAGTGGTAGCCAGTTGCCAGTTCTCCTTAAAGTAATGTGTTTATATAATTTATATTTCGCAATGGTAATTATGATTCGACCAATGTTACTTACTTGGATACCTGATTCACCTTCGTAAATAGCTATTTCTGTCTTTAAGATGGTCTGAGATTTCAGTGCTTTGCGTCTGTTTTGGCTTTTTCCTTTGGAATAAACATGAATGGCTACATTGTAAGGTCCCTAGCTTGTTGTAACTAGACCTCCACATAGCCCAAGTGCAGAGCATGTTAGGAGGTCAGGCTCGCAGATTGCTAACAACTTCCACGTCTTTGGTTTGTTCAATAACTGAGGATGTAAAATAGTTCTACTGAAATTCTTATGTTGTGTTTTTATCATTTGAACAAGGAACCATGGGTGATTTGAGCAGAACAGCCAAGACTAATCTTTGAACAATTTTTGCTTTGAACCACATACTAGGAATGTGGAACCATTCCGGAAACAACAATAGTGTGTAATATATGCAGCTCACATGTATTCATATCCTCATTGTGTATTAGTGGCTTGAGGTAAAACCATATATATGCAAGAAGCTATAGTTTAGGTATTATTCTGATTCCTTTCAAAACAACTTTCCTTGATGTCATCCAATGGTAATAAACTAATAAGTAAAAAAACGAACATAAATGATTCAAGGTTTTTTCTAGTCATTTTACTCTAAGAACGATGAACGATTAACCAATGAACGATTAACTCATATTTTACTGTGTTTACTCAGCCTGCTCTTGTCTTAAACCTCCAACGATACTTGCTTAAAAGGGCCAAACTATTATGTAACAAAAGGACATACTGGCGGATACAACATGTCTAAATTAATCAGTTGTTGCCAAGAAGATCTCTTTACAGGATTGCCACATTGCAAAAGGGGTTTAGTCCCTATGAGGAAGGCATTCCCATCCAAAGACAAATTTGAGGTTATTCCATGACTGATGCCAGGTTGGAGTTGGCTATAAAATTGAATCAACAGTGCTTGCAACTGGATTATGTGATCTGAAACATGTTTATTTGTGTGCCCTTTGTTGACGCTTTCCTGGCAGTGTGTGACAGTCAGATGCTTACACCTCACATGACACGGCCCTGGTAATATCGGATTAAACCTTACATGCTCACTTGTTGCATTAACAGCTCAATACCCGGACATGGAAGTGAACGTTGGCATTATAGCTTTTATGGCACACTCAGATAAAAACTTTTGCAAGCCAGAAATAAGGTCAGCTGATGATACGATAGTTTGTGTTGGCTATCATGGCGTGGTATGTTACTGAATCCTTTTATTTATTTATTTTATTTTTTGCAATTTTATGTTTAAACAACACACAAATGGTTGCTTTACTAGAGTCGAGTCACAAGGTTCCTGGTGGAAAACACAAAGGGGTTTTGCAGGAGGACACAGACAGTATTTACATGTGAGACAGGATTAAACCATTACCATGTGACAGGGATGCCCTCAGCAAGACCTCTAACAAAAGACAAGCTAAATCCGTCCAGGACAAGTAGGTCTAACCCTGAACACTCAAATAAACTCATTGCATTTGTTATGCAGATGCTTTTTGTCAAACACCTTTGGATAATTCATAATATTTGCTATTGAATTGAATTAAAACACTTTAAATGAGCATGATAAGAGCCACAAAACAATAACAAACCATTTTGGGTATTTATAGTTTGGAGAGGCTTTAAAACGTGATCTTCCTGCATGTTGATTAAATGGGAGGACTACACCAAAACAATAAAAATGTGTTTTTGACATTGAGAGCTACTTCCAGCTCGCCAGGCATACTTACACCATTTCCATCCCGAGTGCCAGAAAGCAATTGGTCATGTTTATGAATAATTTGTTCACTTGAAGGGAAACCACAACTAAAACACAAGACAAGTGCCTAATTTGAACACATTGCCTTACAACAGCTGAGACGTTTCGTAGATAGTGTCAACTAGGCATATGACGACAAATTACAACTCCATAAACAAATGGACAACTATCATACACCCATTGCCATTTTTTGTATGTATTGCAAAATTTTGCCAACAGAGGACTTCAGGGCAAATTAATGGCTTAAGAACAAATCGCATACCGCTTAAACAAACTAATGGGCAGCATCCAGCTTGCACACCGGCCTTATTGGTTCTTCTCTAGATGCTCTAGTTTCCATGACGGTTATCTACTTGCACTTCGCGAACAAGATAAGTTAAGGGACCGCGCACATTTTGGTGAGCTGTAGTGATGGGCATTACGGCCCTTCTCAGCGAGTCAGATCATTTTGCTCATCTGTGCAATAAGAGTCAGCTCTTTCGGCTCCCAAACGACTCTTTATCTATTGATGTTTCCTACAGAATGTATTGATATCGCTTTTTTTGTGCCCATTTAATGTGATGGTGGATTTTGTAATAGTGGCATATTTTTCTGAGATATGCTAGGTGTAATTGAATTTAATTGCACGAAATGATGCATTTCACGGATGGACATAAGGCTACAGCAATGAAAACGTTGCCTGTAGGTCAGTCAGTCTGACAGTCAGTCGTTCCTAATAGCGGTAGTTAATGTGGGATGAATCTAGCGCGACCTATTTCTAACTCGGTCTTCGTGGAGGAGCCGAATCGTCCACGACGGATCCATCAAGGGTGTACTGTCTCTTTAAGAATCAGGTCTCCTGTTGCACGGAGAAGCTGGTGATTTTCCACTCAAACTGATATTAAACGCACGCCCGCTCGCTGAAACAAAGGTCACTGAGAGATTTCATCCCGATGAAATTTATTTCAAACGTGATCCATCGCACAAAATAGGGAACAAGGAACAGCTCATTCAAAAAAAGATCACAGGTAATTCATCATCTTCTTTACCGTTAATTGTCCGAAATGTCGGCAACATTGACAAAATGCATTTGAAAACAACTACATGCGCTACCAGCCGATGCTCGTGGTTGAAATATCCCGCATTACAAACACTAGCGGCTGGTTGTAAAAGTTGTTTCCGGTAAAGATCACATGCGTTATTTTTATATTCAAAGAATCGCTTGTAAGGTTAATTATTGGTCCCGGGGCTCTATGATAATTAAACGCGCCGCCTTGGGCAGCATGCAGGCTACTTGTATACAATAATTAATTAGATGTGCATTTGGCAATATTGACCCTTTTGCACGATGAATGTTGGGCTAGGATCAGTAAAGAGACGAGTGTGTCCTCTTGTGTTTCACCGCCACCGCGTCTCAACCGGGGATGATAATAGGCTGCTACCTTATGAGGTGCTTATCAACCTTTTATTCCCTAAAGTCACATCCCTAACCTGTGTTTTTCTATCCAGAAATAGTCAGCGAACGGTTTGTGTGCGTCCATTAATCAAACGACTGGTTGATGGGCTACAGGGAATGGTAAAGCATATTCGTGAACAAAATAATTAACATTTTACTACATTTGGTCGATTATGCAGATCAGGAAACAGTTCTGTGCTGTGGCTTGTGTCTTCATGAATGCTTTATCTTTTAGGTTTTTACTATTAAAAGTAAAATACAGTGAAGCTGTGGACGACCCTTTTCCCGTCTGTGATGTGTTGCTTTCAATGGTTTTTAACTGTAAGTGAGGCGGCGTTATCCAGGTGGTCCGTTATCTAACCGTCTTCACCATCAGTCTCTGTTAACCGGAGGGCACACGTGCATTTGTTTTGAAGACAAACGTGAGGACTGTGGAGGTGGTGGTCAGATTTCTGGGATTCATGAAAATGTTATGACATTGAAAGGAAAGACCAGTGTGCTTGCCAATGGTAACAGCTTCTTTTTCTGGAGTGCCTCAATTAATTAGACTTTGGTAGGTCGATTAACACATTATTTGAATCAAGAGCAAGGCAGCGTTCAGACAATATCAACACACAACACGTTATGCATGCATTTAACTTCTTCAATCTGCTGAAAATATACAATATTGACTAGCAAAATAAACCTAGTTTCAAAGTGTTTTTTTCTTTCAATAAAGTAAATCAAATACGTAATTGGTTGAATTTGAATTACATTGCATCATAGAATAATAAATGTGTTGCATCTTCCATGCTTTCAGCTTCATTGTTGTTGTATGCACCACAATAATTTGTTATAATGACTTTATAACACTACATTACTGTAACAATCTGTGAATGTGTCAATTGGTAAACCTTGGTTGCCTCTTGTTTGCAGAGTGCTCCTCTTCCACTGTCATGAGTTGCGGTCGATTACTGAGAGTATGTGTGGATTAGTGTTCTTTAAAGCCTATATAGATTAAGTTGATGGATATGATGCACACATTGATGGATAAAGATACGTTTATAGTGGATAATGTCAATATCTGACATAGTCATACTGCCTCATAATCATGTTGTGTACAAACATTGGACAAATTAACTCTAAATTAATGTGCACCCAATTTTTAGTTAATGACCACAACTGAGTTGTCTGAGTTGTGATCCCAGAATGAAAGCATCCTTAGCTTTACTTGCCAGCCTGTGAAGGTTATCTGATGGTGGGGAATTTAGAAAAAACAAAATTCACAACATTGATCGATGAACCTCTCTGCTGTCATGGAAACCTTTTTGGAAGACTTTGAAATTCATCCCTCCATTTAAATAAAGGAATGTGATTTTAATTTCCCTCATTATTCAGATAAAGCATGATTCTCGATAGGTGCTGGAACTCATTTAGGAATAAAGCTATTTTTATATAAACTAATAATCTGCATATAAAGACAATGTGCAATTAATACACCTTTTAGGGAATTGTCTTCAATAACTAAATATGTGCATAATTTCTACTGTTGTGCCTGGAGAACTAGGTTAGGCAACATGTCAATCATGTGAATTAGACATCAGGATATTCTTTTGCAAACTTTATGTGCAAAGTTGGCTATGCACATTACAGTATTTGGAAAACAACTATTTCTTCATAATCTCCTGTAAGCTGATGCATACCTCCAAGTGATATGGACTGGCCAGATGTTTTCTAGCTAATGCCCCTTACTTATATCCATATTGGGCTCTGTTGCAGCATAATATTATGTGTCCGTATTCCATCCAGAGTTATTTTTCACGACAAACCGTGTATGTCAAAGGTATATCAAGTGTATTGTCTGAGTCAAAGGATCAAAATAGATTTTAATGCACGGTTATTATGGTGTTTGAGACAAACGTTAAGCCATGCATAGTGGTTTGGCAAATAGTGAAAATGTTGCATTCAAAATGTGTGTATAATTCCATGCATCATATGGCATTTGAAAAATAAGAAACAAATGGGTGTAAAATTCTATGCACGTCATGTCTCCCTTGTGTCAACTGGAGGGCAGTAACAGTCCACTGTTGGTTTGGTCAATTGCTTAATTATTTATTGATAGAATGCTACACGGCTATTAACTATTTCATCAATGAAATTAAATCAGGTGATCCATACCAAAGACCCGTGTTTACTTGGGCACTGGAAAATCCTGTGCATTAATGATCTCATTTCATTTCAAGTTACCGTCATTTATAACAGCTGCCCAGGGGGTGTATAGAAGACAAGCCAAACCTTGCCCCATGTTGTGACAAATCCCGTTGACTGATTCATTTGGATGAAATTGACCCTGACATTGCAACAATTGTGCGGGTATTGTAAGCTAAGTCATGAGGGTATGGTGTTTTCAACACACGCAGAAAATGAATAGACCGCGCATTGCCTTATTAGGTATTGTTGAAGGGCCGTACTCTACGGGTTGATGTTTGCAGATAGCTGGGCATGGGTTCTGGGTTCTGCATGTCGCTGCATGTGTTTTCTTATATCCTGTTCACTAAAGGGACTTTCATACAAGGTGTTCATAGGTGATATGAATTAGGTTGCTGTGAGGACTTATTATGGTCAGTCATACACGTACACACATACACACTGTATATATTCTGGTGCTTAAGCAGTCCCACACATGGGAGGGTAGAACAAAATTGCTTGTTTAGGTTAAATCCACTCAGAGTTGAAGAGATATGGTCTAATGAGGGAAAGGTTGACTCGGCTCTCTCCCTCTCTCGCCCTCTTTCTCCCTCCCTGTCTATCTTCCTTCTCTGGGTTGAAAAAAAAAAGAAGGTGGCTGTGACGTGCTCAGGGCACAGTACTAATCCTTAGTCCCTGGCTGTGTGTGTGTGTGTGTGCGTGTGTGTGTGTGTGTGTGTGTAGGGAGTCAGTGGGAAGTGGAAATTTACAGTTGTCCGTCGCTGTGCGGCTGTACCCAATCTCTGTGTAGGATTTAATTGTCTTTAGCCGATGGGGCGGGCCATAGTGTCAGCTCTAGTCCTTGTAAACTGTGTTGGCATAAAGGTTCTCGGTACAGAGGAATGGTGACAGCTGAGGAAGAAGCAGCCTATACATAATCACAGCCATGAAGGAAATGTAAGTTGTTTTCACTATTCTCTTAATAAAAAAAATAAGAACTTTTTCCTTTTTACTTGTGTGTAAGAATGAGAATGCTATTGAACTGATTTATTTTCATCATCAGTTTGTTAAGTAAGGGAATCCGTTCTTGGAAACAGGCTTTCTTGTGTTAGGCAGAAGGACTGCATACCTCCATGCTATCAAGTTCTTCAGCCTTCAGTTGGTTTTGTATTTTCTGTGTGTGATATTTAAGCTTGCGATCAAACGGGTGAGTCCACTTTGGGTGGACCTTCAGGTCTACACTATGCTGGCAGTGGAAAAAAATAGTTATTCCTGTGAGGCGCTTAATGGCTGCTTTTGCTTTTGTTTTGGCCTTATCAAGTGAGAGTACACCGAAAGACTGGCCAAGGGTGTCTGGCCGGGTCACATGGCTAATCTTAAGGACTGTTTACCTTAAGTCTTATCAGACATGCACACTACCTTCCAGAAGGTGAAAAACCCCTCTACGCAAACAAGCAAAGGAAAGCGCAGGGGTGGAGGGGTGTGGGTGGAGGTAACGGTGGTGGAGGGATAGAGTGGGCGAGCGCTGATCCAGTTATGTAATGAGGTTTGAGAGTGAAAAGCAGTTCAAGTTGGCTCGTCATGACTAACATGCAGGCGAGAGAAAAACCTATGAAAAGCATGATGACTGAACGGAGGGACTCGGAGAGGGACCCAGCTTGACCAGGGTCGAAGGAGCGATTGATTGAGCCTCCTAAATCCACAGAGGAGATTCCTTTTTAAATTGTTTTTAATTGTAGCCCTAAGGCATACATAAAACAAGCTTCATGTATGAATCGACTTCACCTGGTTGTACCAATTTGGTTTTGGTTTTGTCCGTTGAACACAAACATCGGATCAGGTTGGGTTATGACAACTTTGAAGTGAAATATTTTTTAAAGTTGAAAAAGTTTATTACAATAATAAAGTTAAATCATTATGTCTTTGTATATATCTTATATCTTCATAAATATCTGGGCAAAAGAGTATTTTTTTTAATTTTGTTTTGGAATTTTATTTGGAAGCTCAGCGTGTTGCCATCTGACTCTTGCTTACTTAATCCCTTGGGTTTCGATTGGCAACACTCTACCTACAAATTTGCATTGGGCTAGAAAAGAGAAAAGGGGAAGTCTTTGAAGTCGCCTGTCGTTTCTGTCCGCCAGCGCCAGGCTCAAAAGAAGAGGAAACCTTTGCCGCTTGCATAATCAGTAGTAACAATTAATCAAAGTCTTTGTAATTCCTCCCCGTTTTCATCCAGAAACAATCATTATGTTCCTAGGACAGGAAGCTCACAGCCCATTAGGTCTCAACGTGTCCAAGTGATTTGTCAAACAGTTATTCCTGCCCTATTACGGTTTGGGGGCTCCTGGCTCCTCTTTGGCGGGGGCTGGGAAATGGGATACAGAGGGGCGTAATAACAAATCCTGGCTTTCTCTGAAAGGTGGTTTACAGTACAGTACGCTGAGTGAAATGAAGATCTTGCATCCCCTGGCACAATGCCAAGGCCTTTGGAATGCCGGGGGACTATCGTCTTTAAATTTGGCTCCCGGGGAACCAACCCTGTGTTGCTGCTAGTGTAGCGCGAGGGGAGAGGGGCTCTGCATGTTTTCCCTTTTCAAACATTAGTTTAAGTTGGACATCTCGCCGAACGCTACCTCGACTGCGATACATGCGTTATGGTTTTGAAGCTCCCCTCCCTTCCACGCTGCCTCCTGATCCACCTTTTTACTTGAGCGTGTCCGGTTTGTGGAGCTGGGTGGCATGTGGAGCAATGGTGAAGCCGCTCCATGTTTAACTCCTGGTTCAAGGCCAGGATAAGGCCACTGAACTCCCCGGGGAGAGGGAGTGAAGCAGGGAGGGAGTAGGTGAAATGTAAAAATATTTATAGAATATACAGAAAATGCATCTAGAAAAAAAAGTGCTTTCATCCATAACCTAATGAGTTGAAATAATGACAATGTAATGGTTTTGCTTTTATTTCCAATGTAGGCTATAGAGCTTATATATTAAATGATACGTTTGCCGGGTGAATGCCAAACAAAATTGTATTTGCCATATACATTTTTTTATTGCCATATACTGTATGCTTTCATAGGATACCCAGCAGTCAGTAAAACTAGGCCTAAAGCTAGCAGTATAGCGTATAGAGGCCTTGGATGCTCAGCATGCTGTGGTGATATCTTGTAAATGGAATGAAACTTGACTAACGGCTTCGTAAATCTCTTAAACCATTCATGATTGGAATCCCATTTGATCATAGCCAAGGGACCTCTAGGATATTGGCTGTAAAGGGATGTTATGATATTATGATGTTACTCAAACTTGTCTGAGATCATTTTTATTTGTTTGTACTAAGTCATGTTATTACATTTTTTACATATTTATATTGGGGAATACTGCCTGTGTGCTATTTTGGGTGGTTTCTGTTTATTAGACGATTTATCCAGTATGAAAAATGGGTCTTGGATGAGGAAGATAAGCGATGCTGCTTTGTTTATTATGCTCACTGGGTGAACAGCATGTTGTAACACAAACAGGCTCCCTATCGCAGCCTCCTATCTTCCTCTCTGTTTTTCTGTCGCTCTCTCTCTGTCTCCGATTCCTTCTGCTAAAGTTGATGTAGCCACCCCCTCCCCCCTCACCCCTATCTCACTCATGGCTATATTTGAACTTTCACTTACATATGCCACCCTGGTCTCTCCCCCCCTCCCCTCTGCCCCCTGCAGCATGGCACAAAAGGAGAAACTCCAATGTTTGAAGGATTTCCACAAGGACACCCTAAAACCCTCCCCAGGCAAGAGTCCGGGCACACGGCCCGAAGATGAGGCGGAGGGCCGGGCTCCCCAGAGGGAGAAGTGGTCTAGCAAGCTTGACTTTGTCCTGTCGGTGGCTGGCGGCTTTGTTGGTTTAGGAAACGTGTGGCGTTTCCCGTACCTTTGCTATAAAAATGGTGGAGGTAAGTAGCAGACCAGATGGGGCCGCTTGGTGTATTGTGTCTTGGAATACTAGTTTTACAAGTTTTATGGACAGCTGTGTTTTTTTCCTGATTGTTTCCTTTTCTTCATCTGCAGGTGCATTTCTCATACCCTACTTCATATTCTTGTTTGGGGGAGGCCTGCCTGTGTTCTTCTTGGAAGTGGCTCTGGGCCAGTACACCTCTGAGGGAGGGATCACCTGCTGGGCTAAGATCTGCCCCATCTTCACTGGTCAGTTACCCCTACAGATCCTCTCTCAAAACCCAACTGCGTGTTTTCTTTGGGTTCCTAAACTCTTGGCGTTCTCCATAATCACTGAGCATAATAACTCAGGGCTCCAGGAAAGTCCTGTGACACGCTGGAATAACAAACCATCTCCTGCATCCGGGCTGCAGCCATAGCCAAGAGAGAGCTGCGCTTGTGGGCTTGTGTTCTCTGGGCTCTTGGAGCAGGCTTTGTCCTCCATCTGGTCCTATCGGTTCAACCCAATAATAAATCACCCCACACTTTATCTCCCTTTATTAATTTAGTGCTTCCTCTGCTTGGGTGAATTACTGTTAGTGGTACAATGGAGGACAGTGATTATAAACCATAGGCGAATTCATTCAGGGAGAAGATCCGAAAACCTTTTGATACGCACCAGGTGCCCACAGATCCATGTCAATGCGATCTAACAAGATGCATGCATAAATATCACTGAGTCCTCCTTACAGTACACTGGCAAGTTATTCATTTCTATGTTGAGTGCTTTGTTGCCATGGGAACAGAGGAGGGGGGGAAATACTTTGCAGAAGTTGCCTAGCAATACACACCGTCCCCTTGCAATAGTTTCTGTATTTTCAAAACTAAGAAGGCCCATGTGTCACGTGACACAGCAGCACCAGCGTGTGGGCCATCTGTTTAGTTCCTCTTCTTTACTCCCATGACACACAATATCTGCAGGGCGTCTCAGCAGGCATCTTGCGCCAAGGTGGTGGGATCTTGTAACGGTTTGAAGCCTTTGATCTCAAGACCACACCTTGTGGTGGTACTACCAGTGACCCCCCCCCACCCCTTACCCAGAGCGACAGCTGCGACGCACGTCTACACGTTGTAGGCCTGACACGAAGGAGCAGGGAACAGCTGTAGGCCAAAGGGGAAGGCCAACCTGGGGTCTTATAAAATGTAGTCAGTAGTCAGTCAAACAATACAATCAGAGGTTATTTACGATCTAAAAAATTGATTAATGTAAGGTTATCGATTCTTATATTCTATGTTTACGATTCACAACTCGTGTGTGTGTGTGTGTGTGTGTGTGTGTGTGTGTGTGTGTGTGTGTGTGTGTGTGTGTGTGTGTGTGTGTGTG
>JAOPUD010000001.1:7622931-7635046 GCA_027122715.1 Trisopterus minutus
CACACACACACACACACACACACACACACACACAAACACACACACACACACAATGAAAAATATGGTGACTGATGTAAGGAGGAGTAAACCTACTGGAAATAATTCTCTGTGATGGGCTGAAGGAAAAAAAAGGGTATTTTCCCTACGACAGGGTGTGTGTGTGTGTGGGTGCGTGCACAAGCGTACGTGTGCATGTGTGTTTGTGTGTAGCCAGCAGCTGTACATGTCACATGGCATAACTTACATTTGCCGTGGTCCTGGTGGTTGTGAGCGTGGCTGGGGCTGTTCCATGGCTTCCCGTGGCCCGTGTGCTGCTGAGGAGGAGGAGGAGGAGGAGGGGGGCAGTAGCTCTGGTCCCAGTGATGATGGTTGCTTTTCTGCACTTTGACTACAAAACGAAAGAAGAAGAACCAATGCATTGAGGCCGCCTTCGTCGCCATTCCCCCCCATCCTGCCTTGACTGAATTAGTAAAAAAACAACAAAACAACCATGAAATCTTGCCGTCTAAATATACACCACAGCTAACAAAAGCCCAGGGGATAATTCCAAGCAGAGTAATTGATATTTAATGTTCTCGTCATGGTACACCAGATCCAAATCCTTGTGTTGGTGCTATATTTGTGATCAGCATCAGAGAATCCAAGACACAAGAGAAAAAAGCAGGGTCTGGTGAAGGTCTTACATTTACTGTTAAGTGCCAGAAACGCTAAGTGCAAATTGGCCATCATTTTCAGAACATCATTTGCATACGAGTCAGAAGGCACCCAAAGAGCCGGCGTGCTGTGAACAGTGGACATGGTGTTATTGTTGTGCGCGAGAGCCGACGTGACCACCATGATGAGCAGACAAAGGGAAGTGGCCTGTTTTCACCACCATGATTGGCCACAGCTGAAAGCTTGATTGATGTTAAATGCAGGGGTCGGCCCTCACAATTCATTAGCTATTCACTTCTGAATGCTTCTTAGAAGCAAAAGCCTTCCTGCGGTGAATATTGTTTCTGTTGGCCTTGAACGGTTTCTGTTTTTCTGAGGATATTGAACCACACCTAAGAGTATTTAAAATATTTAAAATATTCAAGGGTGCATGCCACCCTTGAATATGGTATTTGTATTTCATCAAATTACATTGAAATATTGGTCTTTAAAATAGGGAAGCTTTGAGCCATGCCGTGCACCTAAATAATGTGCTTGGAAACGCAGATTCTCTGGAATCTAAATGTGTCACAGGAAGTTAAATGTGACAGTAATCCCTGCCGCTTCATTAGCATGGCGGCTAATCTCCCTACAACGCACTTCCATGGAAGAGCTTTGCAAGAAACATGCATGAAGCAAGCTGGGATGTGTGCCGCCGTTTTCTGGGTACCAGGTTAATCTCAAGTAAATGCAATGAGAACACATGACCAAGCTTCCTCCAACTCCTCCTCCTCCTTCTCCTCCACCAGCACCACCACCTCCACCACCAGCACCACCCTCTCTGGCTCGTTCCTGGCTGTTTCTAATGGACTCACTCAAACAGTACGCCTCTATCAGCTTACGCTAAGCTCACCTAAGGGAGTCTCTCCAAGAAATAATGTTGTCTATCAGCAACGCACGAGAAAAAACCAACAAGCCACACTAACTGTTAAGCCCTTAACAGTTGTACCAAATCCCCCAGAGGAGAGACACAAACGGCATCTTTGTGATTATCGTGTCGTCTAATCCTGGGAGAAATGAAGACTGGAGATCATCATCTAATTCCACCCACGTCTCCTCTCATGAACTGATGTCCTTATTCAATTCGGCTTTTAAAGAGGTATAGATGGGATGAATAGCGCTCATCATTTTCCACTTCGAGACAGTTCAGTTGCAGTGAAAAACAGATATCGCAGACTCCTCTTTTTCACCTCTTTTTTCAGACATTTAAATATGTACTGATAAAAGATGGTAGGCCTATTCATTGAAAACAATCTCCATGGAAAACTGCTCCTTATATTTATGGTCCTTAAAAACGTCCTCCTTCATGATGATGAAAAAATATATACCTAATATACTTAAAGTGGCCTTAGCAGGCCACCTTAATTATATGTAAGGCAATGGGCTGTATAGACTACAGACTATACACAGGTCACCTGTCTCTTTGTGTGTTCAGAAGGGCACAAAAAATGCAATTAACTTCCTCACATGCAGGACCACCTGTACGTTCCTAACTAAAATAAGACAAGATCAATTGAGATTACTTTATCAATCCCGAGGGAAATTGTTAGGCAGCCGCTGCAGTATGAAGTAGGAGCTGCATTTACCTTCAGAGGAGTGCTTTGTTGAGTTTGTTTTTCATACGTTTATTGAATGTAAAATATTCTCTCGTTTTCGGCTACAGCAAGCATTCATTCAGCAACGCTTGGCTCAACCCTAATAAACTCTAAGAAGTCCAATACTTAAAAAAAATAATAATAATTAACAAATAAACGAAGGGAATTCTAAAAATAAAATTCAAAAAATGAAACACTCATCAGGGCATCCCATATATTACCCGTCTCCTGGGGCCTGATGGGAAGTCTGCTCTGATTGGCCGGGAGCACCTCTAGCTTGACCACGTCGGCGGTGCTGGCCAGCAGCTGCGTGGCCTCCATGAGTGAGCAGTGCTCCGTGCTGGTGCCGTCTATGGACAGCAGGATGTCGCCCAAGTGCAGCGCGCCGCACCTTGACAGGGAGAGACGGGAGCATGTCAGAGGACGTCAGGTCCTGCTTTCCCGGTGAAAGATGATCTGTGTTCACCGTTCATGTCTCCGGTCACATGTCTGCCGGCCCCTGTCCGATCTTACCTTTCCACCACGCTGGCGCCCTTGATCTTGTCTATGACGATGACTTGTTTGTTCCTGAACACGGCGGTGTTGAGGCTGATGCCCAGGCCGGAGTTGGAGGGGCCCTTGGCTATCTCCACCAGCAGGGGGCCGGACGCCTGCTGCACCGCCTCTGGAGGGAGGCAGAGAGTGGAGGAGTGCTGCGGGTTGGTTTTATACAACCAGGGTCAGGGATTCACTCAACACTTCTCACTATGTTGGCCTCTTGACTATCAAAAGCTGTGGCTTTTTAGTAGTGTGGTTTCCAAGCAAGCCACACTATTGTTATTTTTGCTTGTATATTATATTGTATATTATATTAAATAAGATTATATTTGTATATACTTAATTTCCATAGATAATGGACCAATATTATTAGGATGGTTCATGGTTGAACACGGTTTCATCTCGAAGGGAATTATTGGGACAAAGCAAAGCCCGTGTGACAAGCGTGCCGTGCATATGGCATGCAGAGGATAAGACAGAATCCTAAAGATCTGTGGCTTGTGTGATGGAGAGCTAGCAGTGACTAAGCAGCTATGAGAGTTCTCCTGCCCCCTGGGACCCTGAGCGATAACTAGGATTTAGGGATAGAGAGAACAGCTGAGACTACACGCCCCACTCATGCCTAGCTTCACCTCACTTGGGGTCAGACATGCAGACATGTAGTCCTGTTCGACAACGCAACACATATCACGCACAAGAGTTGTTTGAAGCAATGTTATCTGACATAGTCACAGCAAAGCAACAGTGAATTCCGATGTCACGAAGAAGCAGGTAGGAGTGAGGCATCTTGCTCGAAGATCCACACGGGCAGACGGTTAGGGGACATAGGGGTTCAGAACGCAGAACCTCGTGGCTGGAATGCAATCACTCGACTGGACTACCCCTACACAGATTCCTGACTTGATGCGAGTCCATCCTCTCCTGCCGCATTAAAGTTGCTTGCCTCTCTGCGCTGCATGTTTAAAAGTTCAAATCAGCAATTAACCTTTCCCCATGCCAGGCTGCATTCCTCTCCAGCGCTTCCCATTAATACAGTCACACGTCATTTATTCAAAGCTGCCTTCATAGCACGTATGACCTCCATTAGGACCACCGTCATGCCACACACAATGTGCCTCACCAGCTCTTGGGGGGGCCGGCATTTGGCTGGGCCCCTCCAGGCTCCTAGCCGCCTCCTCCTGGTCTGCGTCTCCTACACTAACACTCAATTCTCTCTCCCGTGGGGTTTAAACCACCACCATGCACCCCTGAGACAGAGCCTACCACGGAGGTCACTCCCCCACAGAATACGTGTGTGCGTGTGTATGCTTTAGAGTGCATGTGTATGTGTATGTGTATGTCTAATGTACATGTGCTTGAGTGAGGGAGTGTGTGCGTGTGTGTGTTTGGGTATGTGTGTATGGGTGCGCATGGATGAATGCAACTACGTGCATGCATACGTGGTTGTGCATGTTATGCGTGTGCCCATGTGCGTATGCGTATGTGTGTGTGTGTGTGTGCATGTGCTTATGCATATGCATGTTTGTGCGTGTGTGTGTGTGCATGTGCGTATGAGTATACGTGTATGTGCATATGCGTGTGCGTGTGTGCTCACCCACGACAGACACATCATACTCTATAAGGAACAGGGCCTCCTGGCTGCTCTGCATCAGGGCGGTGAGGGCGTCGGCATGCTTCTCTCTGGTCAGCGGCAGCCCGTCCACGCTCAGCACGCGGTCGCCCGCCTTCAGCGTGCCCTCCCTGGGGAGCACAGGAGGGGAGCGGGGGGGGGGGGGGGTGAAAAAAAGAGAGTGCAAGAATGAAAGAAAGAGAGAAGGAAAGAAAGCGAGAGAGGATTAAATGATTAAAGAAGGAAAGAAGAAGAAAGGGTCGTATAAATGTAGTTTAAGTAGAGAGTGTAAAAGTGGTCAAAGCGGTAGAAATTAGTGCTAAAAAATAATATTCACATGGAATTCCATAAAATCATAGTAAAGATTATTCCCAAATAATATTACAAAAAGTAGGTCACTTCTCAGGGGGCATGTGTGGTGAATTTGCAAACGGTTTGAGTCAGAGATGTTTGAATGTGAAATGCAAAGCACATCATGGGCCTCAGGATGACTGCTGTCATCTAACACATTTTTTATTTATTTGATAGAAAAAATCTACTGAAAATCACTATTTGCTTCCTTCTATTAGAGCATAGTGGTAATGAACACAGTGTTGGCCTAATGTTAGGCGATCAAACACCTCTTCATTAATGCACACACAATATCTGTGCGCATATGGGAGTGTACACAGGTGCACACCGAAAAATACAGAAGGATACAGGTACACACAGATACACACAGATAAACACAGGTACACACGGACAAATACAGAAGGATACAGATCCACACAGAAACACCCACGTACACACAGGTACACACAGTGGGACATAGACACACAGGTACACACAGGTACACACAGGTAACACACAGGTACACACAGCAACATACAGCAACATCCACAGTCTCTTGCTGTCCGAGTTCTCACCTGTCAGCAGGACCACCAGGCCTAACATATGTCACCACCAGAGGGCGAGACCTGTGCCAGTCTTCATGGAAGCCCCCTGAAAGACATTGAAAGACAGGGGGCAGATCTGTAACGCAATGACAGGGGCCTAGGTTCGAGTTTGGGTGTATATAGTGCATCCATCCCGTTGTAAGCCATGCCCATGTTTCCAATGCCTCCTACCTCTCATGACGAATCCGAAGCTGTTGCCTTCCTTGTGTAAGCAGACCTCTATCGTCTTGGTGAGCATCCCTGAAGGGTTCTGGACTAATATATAGGAGAGAGGACAAAGCAGTTGAGCACTTAGCACACAGCTGCCCTTTGTCCACTCTACTTGGGTTATTTAAAACATTATGTACAGGATGAAATCCAGTGACCCCTCAGATGGTATTTGAACACTGTGATAAAATGGCATAGATGACTATGTTGACAATCATATAAGACAAAAAAATAAGAAAAAATGGTTTTAAATTCACTGGCTCTATGTCTAAGTATAGACGTTAGACACTGTTGTAGCTATAAAGTATGTCACACAAAAGTGCCTTTATACTGCATCTGAAGTAATTTGTTTCCTGATACCAAAGTTATGTTTTATAGTTTTGATATATATCAATCTAAGTAGCAGGGCAGCTGTTGGGAGGTCCTTCAGCACCTCATACAATAAAAGTGACCAAGATGTGGGTGTTTTCAACAGACACGACACAACACCAGAACTGTCTGCGCATCGCCCACTCCTGGTAACAAGAGTGCGGATGGACATGTCCGTCAACAACACAGACAACACAGCCTCTGTACTTCCCCCCCCCCCCCCCCCTCCTCCACCTACCATTCTGGGGCAGCTCGTACTCCACCTCCAGCACCACACGCTCGCCGATGTTCTTCAGGAGGCTGATGATCTCGTCGTGCCGCAGCTTGCACAGGTTGATGCCGTTCACAGACTTGATGTAGTCTCCCACGTTCAGCTGGTCGCTCCTGCGGAGGAGAGACCCAGAGGGGCTTTGAGGCGAGGCAAACTCGTTTAAATTGTGGTGACACAATGTTGTTCCAAAGGTTGTCGTGCCTACCCCACAACCCGTGATGGACAGATAATAGTCAGCGACGGAGTGGTCTGTCTACGGTTCACAAAACTGTCTACTCTCTATCTTCTAACTGCCTCAAATATAATATCCTTATTAATATAATATCCAATATCTAACTTATTGGGATGTGATTCAAATGGCAGCATATCTCGAAGGTATTGTTAGGCCAATGTGCCTAAATGTCAGTTGGACATTTCATTAAAATGTATACACATGTATATATGCGCTGACCCACTTCAGGAGCAGCTGGAGAAACTCAGTTTTGCATACAGTTCCACATACTGATGTTATGAATCCAGATTATGCATTGGAATACAGATTAAACGGCTGTGCTGTCTTTCCTTCTGGCCTCAGAACGTTTCTTTGGGCCACAGCCAATCAGAACGATGACCGGGGGCATGCGTGCATGCATGACATCATCAGTAGACATCCAACAGCCCTCCCACCCTTTTCATCTCTCTATTCTTGTCACAGACATACGAAAGCAGACACACACACAAACACACAGACACACACACCCACACACACACGTGTATATCTGTCTCTCTCAGACAAAATGGGAGACAAATTCTGTCATTTGGTGGGGAGTCACACGCTGCTGAGTCACCATGCCTTGCTCTGTGCTCTCTTTCTGAAGGACTGGTGCGTTCAGTCATAATGAAACCATCCAGAGTGAAATAAGCAAAGGTTAAAAATACTTATACCGCTAAAGATAGTGCTAAACATCACCGGTGAGTCAGGCAACCCTCAGCAACAGCAACGTCGTATCAATTTTCAAACCCAACTTTAAAATTATATTTTCGTTTTATAAAATGTTTTTTTTTTTCCAGCTATCTCCATTCGTTCCTCTGGAGTCCACGTGGTTGTGTAACGCCCCCCTTTGGCCAACCGGGCCCGGTGGAACGCTTGATCTAACACTACACCGCTCGTCCCGCGGCTAGGCCGAGCAGGTGTCGCTATATACTCACACTGTGTGTGTGTGTGTGTGTGTGTGTGTTTTGGAAAGCGCATAATTTGGCCAGACAGCACGCTGTGGTGTGGTTGCCAGGGCGATAAGGATCGCATCAGCGAGCAGAGATCTCACCTGGCAGCCAGCCCACCTGGCCGTAGGTTGGACACTCTGGGCTTGCCGTCCTTGTCGGAGCCCCCTGAGATGGTGAGGCCCAGGCTACTTCCTTCCCTCTTCATCAGGTCCACCGTGGTCAGCCCGCGGTGCTCCTCTGCTGGGGGAAGACACAGGCAGTCAGCCACACACCACCACCACATCACTAGCTCTCCCCGGGGACGTTGAAACAGAACTCCTTTGTTATTTTTTTATCGTCATCTCACAGATTGTTTTGCTGCTCCTCATCAGGATTGCAGGTTTTGATTGTTTCTTTTCCCTGCCATGTGTTATGGAGAGTGGAGAATGACACAATGGCAACTTAGCAACAACAAAACAACAAATGATACGAGGAGGGCGTTGCGTGGGTCTGTTGTTAAAAGAGCGATGTTCCTAATAAACAACGTGAGAATAAGACACTTCAGAGGTTTGGGTGGAGATTGAGCGTTTGTCTGCTTAAGTAGGTCGGTAAGCTCAGAGTGAGGTTCCACCTGAAACAGTGATGTTGGTGCTGGCTGACGTGGACGGTGGACGTGGTCTCATTCTGTCGGGTGGAAGGGCCGCATTGTGCTAGGCTGTGAGATCCTGTATGTGAAGTTCACGGTGGGAGGCTGCTGCAGTTTACTCACAATGACAGCGGGTGCCACACAGGCAGTTTTCCATCGCATCTCAGCGTTTGCAAGATATATAAAGCAACATGCCAGTCTGGAGAAAACAGCAGGTGGTCTGACGGTTCGATTCCATGGCTCCTGCTTGGGAACTGGTTAGGTGTCCCTGAGCAAGGCAGCAAACCCTGACTGCTACTACAACGCGCTGGTTGTTGCCGAAACCGCCGGTAAATGGGTGCATGAATTGGTGGATGTGAGACATTGGCTGTGAACCTCTTTGAGTGGCCACTGAGGTTAGGAAACAGCTAAACCAACCTCAAAGATTATTATAATATACTCAGTTATTCATCCCAACAAGCAGCACTGACATCCCATAAGAAAATAGTGGTGTGGAAAATATAAAAGTGGATTTAGTTGGCTTGGGTGTGAAGTCTCTTTTCAAGTTAAGAACTGTGTACACAAGGCGTTATTTGACCTCATCAGGTAAGGGAGGAGTGGTAACGAGCAACGTACCTGTGAGGCTGCGTCTCTGGGAGGCATGGCTGTGGTGGTCCGTGCTCCCCGAGTCCTTGCCTCCCTTGGAGTAGGGCCCATCGTCTGGGGAGAGAGGAGGAACATGGCTGTGGGTGAGCAGAACTGAGTGCCCCACGTCCTAGGAGCAGCACGGTGCAAACGCAAAGCAGTACGGGTCTCAGGAGCCATCCTCCAGTCCGCACATCCCTCCATTAGGCCCGGTGGGGTCTCTCTTTCGGGTCAGAGCCAGTTATCCGGTATTAGCTGACCGTAAATCCAACCCCAGCTCCGCGAGCCTGGAGGTGCGCTGACGGGGCGTGTGGTTTCCAAGACAGGACAGGGGGGTCAAGAGGTAAAGCGTCCCCTACCGGTCCGAAGGGGGAGACCCTGGGAAACTGTTCATTTAACACAAGACTTGCTTGGCGACGGCTTGATTTATGTGACTAGTAAACCATGGGAATGCTTCTTAGGAAGCACCAGCATGTGCTTAATGGGCTTTCTGAGCGTAAAGGGAAAATAATCATTTTCATGTCATTTGCACCAGCTGCTGCTAAAAAAAACGAAGAGTGGTTTAATCTGCACTGCAGGGAAAATGGTTTATGCTTTTTTTTTTTTTTAAGGCGCTGGCCCTAGATTAGGACTAACCATGGGCTGGCCACACGGACCTGGTAATAAAGCTCCTGGAGCATGTCAGCAGTCCCTGCGATGGGGGATCTGACGTGGCACTTCGCTAATCCTGCCCATGGAAGATTACCTTTTCAGCTTGCGCCCTTATAGTGTTTAAATATCATCTTTAAAATTTATGGATTCAGCCAATTCCTTTTTTTTTAATGGGAGGGATTTTGCCACACAGGGGGTGCTTTGGGTTTACTTGTTTAAAATGTTAAGTAAACCCTGTATTTACTATATTGAAGGTTTCTCTTGTGCTTTGTAGTGTGGATATTATAAATATTAGCAATGTATTTTATAAATAAACTTGGTTTAGCAAAACAAATTTCTCTGTAATCTCCCAGTAAATATATCCTTTCAGATTCAGATTTATTTTGCGGCTACTCTACTACTACTTGTATGTACGAGTGAGAGATGAATAAATTCATGGAAACACCTCATAAAATTATTGTATCATTCCACGCAAAACCTTCCTTCTGAATTCTTAGATGCAATCATACTAAAAAAGCGGCAGAAAAGCGAGATGCCTTGCCCTGCGTCCCCTTATCTGCATTCTTTCAACATGGAGTGTTTAGGATTGATGTGCATGTTCCATACATAGCTTCAAGTATCAAGTCTGCACCATTAAGAGGTCCATTGCAGTTATGTAATTCAATCCGCTAGAGCATGTACATGTGGAATCCAAGCACATGACATATACCAATGCATACTATGGTAATTCAAAAACCCTTTAAACACATCCTTGGAAATGTCAACTACAGCTGCTTAGAGAAATGCGCACACACACACATAAGCACATACACATATGCATTAACCGGTGTGCGCACACACACACACACACACACACACACACACACACACACACACACGCACACACACACACACACGCCACCATAACACAGGCATTAACTGGTGCACATATGCACTCACACACACCCACACACATACACACACAGAATGACACATTAAAGTCACATAGAGCTACATAGGGCCTAAGCATGGTAATCACACAGCTTCCTGAGGGCCCTGACAGACCAGCAGCTGTCATTGAAGTCGTGAGGGGACGGTAGCTCTGGGTTACGCACACAGCCCCCATGCGTCCGCACGTGACTTCACTCTACTGTATCATCAGGGCATTCTGCAGCCATCTTCCCCCCTGTCTTAGAACATAACCCAAGCAGTGAGTGACCCCAACGGGCAGGGTTAGAAGAACCACCGCTGTGAAGCTGAATAATAAACAGCCCTGCTTCCGTTTTTATTTGTGCCTCACTAATGGCATGTGTGGAGGCACATTTGCCTGCCTGAACGATGTATCAAAGCCTTGTAATGACTTCACAAAAATCTCGGGCAATCTCATAAGATATCCGGAGAGTCAATTAATTCCTGATTTAATTCAGGGCACTGAATGCCTTTTGGAACCAATCAGAATGTAGGTTAGATTTGGGGCCAGCACTGACAATGGCAATGAAATCAAATTGCTATTTTCAGATAATAAACCTTATTTATACACCGCTCTCGTCCAGACCCAGTTTGCATTGCTTTTATGTGTTCCACATCGCGGTGGCAGGGGAGCTTGTGAGGAGCTGATGCCAAAAGTCCTATGGCATCTGCTGCAGCAGTTGTAAGGCAATGCTTCCCCGTGTGCAATCGAAACACACATGCCCATCAATCTGTACAAAGGCATTACAATGAAGCCTCACATCTAAACTCTAGACTAGGTCTGTTTTTCCCAGTGTCATGCATTTTGAATACACTACTTTCTTAACTATAAAAATGATTACAACAGTATGCTAATGATCTGCTTTACATGCAATTGACGACATGACAGAAATATGTATAAGTATATATATATATATCATCATCATCCTATCATCATAATCTAATAATGCTTCTTTGCCAGAATTTGCTGCGCTGGTAGAGGTTGTTCCCATCCTCTGAATGTTTGAAACACTGTTGGCACCCATCCCTTTGAAAGACAGTGACAATCTGCCTGGGAGCCTTTGCTCTTGTGGGGAACAGCAACCCCCCTGGAAGCATGGCTATAAGCATGGAAGTGGTGAGCTTACCAATGCTGCTCTTTGGATCTCTCCTAAGACCACACAGCATGGTTGGAGTACAGTTGTTGGCGTTTTGTTCAGGGTCGTGAGCTTAGCTCCACTGGAGGGAGAAAAAAAGAAACAGAAACAAAACAAAAGACGATGTTCCAAGGCAGGCAAAGTCTCAGCCTCTTACAGAAAGCCGCAATGACACCTTCTTGTTCTCTGTCGTCTGAGCAAACAGCAACATTCTCTTTGACCATTTGCAGCTGAAGAAAGGATTCTCCTCCGGTCAAAAGTTCAGTAGCATATCGTCAAGCCTTTCACTTAAAAAAAAAAAGAGATAGATGGACAAAGAATCAATGTGGTCAATGTTTTCTTTTCTTCCTTAAAAAAATCCTGAATCTCTTCTTGTAAGTGACGGTTTTCTTTAATAATAGTAAAAAGTGGGTCAAATAGGACCCATCCCCTCCATCTCGATGTGTTGCTTTTCTAGGGGCAATCTTACTGGTCGCTCATCTAGTCTCAGAGGATGAATCATTCCTATTTCCACTCACACACTATGGTCCTCCCACAGAGGGCTAGGATACAACTCCTCTCTCACACACCACCACGGCGACTGTGGTTGAGCAAATTCTCTTGCTCTCTCCCCCTCTCTCCCTCCCTCTCTCCCTATCTCTCTCCGTCTGCCAGAGGGGTGCATTGAGGCAGACACACGCGACAAAGTCACCGCCCCCCCACCCCCCCCACC